>JALGBA010002518.1:0-68847 GCA_023970755.1 Azemiops feae
GGGCTCATTTTACTTGGGGACAGCGGTCACTTCTCTTAGTCCGTGGCTCTGCTTTGGCTGCCCCACTGGCTGTAGTCCTCCCCCCTAGGATGCAGAGAAGCCAGGAGCAATTCAGAGCAGAAGCCGAGGATGCAGAAAAGCCAGCTCAGCCCTGGAAGGGAGACTGCAGGAGCTGGGAAGTTTAGCAAATTGGACGGCCCGTTCAACATTCCTGCAGAAGGATGCCAAGACAGTTGCCAGCAGAGAGATTCAAATTAAATTATTGAAACAAATCCTGATGCTAAGAGCCATTGCACCAGAAGCAGGAACGTTTGGTCTCGTGGTGAAAGCACCAGGCTAGGAACCAGGAGACTGAGTTCTAGTATTAGGTGTGAATGAATGAATGAACCTTTATTATCAAAGTATAACATGTATACAGTGGGATTGGCTGAGCCTCCCTCCGTGCCCCCCACCACCACCACAACTCACAGTGACTACAAATCCCCAACTTTTTACACCCTGTGAGCTAATTGCACAGCACGCCGGCCTCTCGGGTTTGTCATGCATAAGATTATTATGACCCATTCAAGAGCCTGACAGCCCATGGATAAAAGCCGTTCTTCAGCCTGTTGGTACGGCTGGCTATGTTTCTGTATCTCCTACCCGATGGTAGTAGAGTAAAGAGGTACCGACCAGGGTGAGAGTCATCCCTGAGAATTTTCCTCACTCTGCCAAGGCAACGGGCCCTGGCGATGTCATCCAGTGGTGTCAGGGAACAGCCCACGATGTTTTGTGCCGTGCTCACCACCCTCTGTAGTACCTTCCTGTCCGCGGCTGTCAGGCCAGCATACCAAACCACAATACAATATGTGAGAACGCTTTCGACAGTAGACTGGTAGAAGAGGGTCATGAGTCGTCGTTCTACCCTGTTCTTCCTCAAGACCCTGAGGAAGTGGAGTCTCTGTTGGGCCTTTCTGGCCACCTGGGCTGTGTTAATTTTCCAGGTAAGATCTTCACACAGACTCCCAGGAATTTAAAGGAGGGAACTCTCTCCACACAGTCCCCTCCGATGTAAAGTGGGGCAGGTTCCTCTCTTTTCCTCCGGAAGTCTAGCACCATCTCCTTCGTCTTGCCGATGTTCAGGTGCAGGTTGTTCTCTAGGCACCATGAGGATAGTTTTTGTACCTCCCCCCTGTACGCTGTCTCATCTCCACCTGTAATGAGACCCACCACGGTGGTGTCATCTGCGAACTTGACGATCGCAGTGGACGGGTCGGATGATACACAATCATATGTGTACAATGAGTACAGGTAGGGACTAAGCACGCAGCCCTGTGCCAAGCTTCAGGGAGGTGGATAAAACAGACCCAACCCTCACTGTTTGTAACCGGTCCCTCAGAAAGGCTTTGATCCAATCACAAATGGAGGGATGAAAATTCAAGTCAGTCAGCTTTTCAATAAGGATACTTGGCAGAATGGTATTGAAAGCTGAGCTATAATCAATGAAAGCATCCTGACATAGTGTCCAGGTTTCTCCAGATGACTTGCTACTGAATGTAAAGCAGTAGCTATGGCATCATCCGTCAACCTATTTCCCCTGTAGGCAAACTGATGTTTATCAAAGTCCAGTGGGAGGCATGTCCTAAGATGTTGGAGAACCAATCTTTCAAAGCATTTCATCCATACAAACGTTAATGCAACGGGTCTGTAGTCGTTTAGGCAACTGAAAGCTGGGCTAAGGGGACTAGAACTCACATTCTCCTGGTGATTTGCCCACAGTCAGCCAGCCAGCTTTCATGCCTAAGGTAGGACTAGAACTCACAGTCTCCTGCTGATTGGCTCAAAGTCACCCACTCTGCTCCTTCCTGTAGTGAAGAAAAATCGAGGTGGGTTTTTTGAGTTTATTTCTCACCCTGCCTGGTATCTCTGGACGATGTAAGAGTCTCTTCTGAATGGTTTTCTCTTTCCTGCCTCCCTTAATAGCATTTTTACACCTTCTCAAACATCCTTTTTGAAATCCTTTGAACTGCTCTCCAACTTCATAATTAAATAATAAGGGAGATTTGGCCCTTTTGTCCGTCAAAGTCACCTCTTACGTTGGAACAATTTATTATTTAAACTGTGAAGTGGGGGAAAAAACCCAGCAACCCCCTCCCCACTGAAAGGCCAACATCCAATGAGGGAGCAAAGGATTTTAGAAACGAACCGCTGGCTTAAAAACTGGGGTTGCCAAGAGAACTTCAGCTTCCAGGACCATGGTCTGCAATCCCTACATGAAGGGCTCCTGGCAAGGGACGGAGTGGACCTCACAAGAACTGGAAAGAATATATTCGGAAAACATCTGGCGCATCTTATCCAAAGGGCCTTAAACTAAAATTGAGGGGGGCGTGGGGGTGTGTGCAATCTTCACTACCTTTAGAACCTAGCCCCAAAATTGGAGCCAAGAATGGATCACATGAGGCTTGATTTAATAACAAACCGGGTGGTAAGAAACTGCCGTGCCATCATTGCAACAGAAACTCGGTTAAAGCCCTCCGTCCCAGGCGTATGGGGCAAGGCATCCTGGCCATTACAGACTTTAAGGTGGCTCCATCAAGATGCAAGGGCGACACAGGCCTTTTAAGCGAGCTGAACACCGCAGCCTCCCTCCAGCGTTTGACTCACTTCCGTTTGCTTACCGTCCAAATCGCTCTACGGAGGAAGCTATTTCTTCTGTTCTCCATCTGAATTTGGCACACTTAGAGGAAAGAAACACTCATGTGCAAATGCTGTAGAGTAGAGTAGAGTAGAGTAGAGTAGAGTAGAGTAGAGTAGAGTAGAGTAGAGTAGAGTAGAGTAGAGTAGAGTAGAGTAGAGTAGAGTAGAGTAGAATAAGGAATAATGATAGAATAATAGAGTTGGAAGGGACCTTGGAGGTCTTCTAGTCCAACCCCCTGCTGAGGCAGGAAACCCTATAGGGTCTCTCCTGCTTGAGCAGGGGGCTGGACTAGAAGACCTCCAAGGTCCCTTCCAACTTGATTATTCTATGTAGGATTTATGACAATTGTAAACTAACCAGTAACAATTGCTATGAACATTACTGTACAGTTTGTCCTTGGCTTATGACTACAATTGTGACCAGAATTTCTGTTGCTAAACAAGGCAGTTGTTAAATGCATCGTGCTTGATTTTATGATCTCTTTTCCCCACGGTTGTTAAGTGAATCACACAATTGTTAAGCGAATCGGCTTCTCCCTTGGACTTTGCTTGTCAGAAGCCAGCTGGCAAAGTCACAAATGTGACCCCAGGATGCTGCAATTGTTGTAAATACGTATCAGTTTCCAGGCGCCTGATCACATGACTGGGGAGATGCTATGTCGGTTGGAAGTGTGAGGACCTGTCGTAGGTCACTTTTTTCAGTGCTGTTGTAACTTTAATCAGTCTCTAAGTGAGTGGATGTAAGTCGAGGATTACCTGTACATTCAAAACAAAATTTGCAGTGAATTGATTGATGGATCGCGGCAGATGGACTGCGAATCAACGCCTCAAAGTCCAAGGAAAATTGACTTTGACTGGGAAAACAAAGCAACCATTGTCCCCGGATCAGAGTGAGAAAAGATGATTAGTTAGTTCCCCTCATCCAGGCATTAATGCATGTTTGGCCTTCAAATTGTTTTGTAACTTGTGTTAGTAAAGTGACATCCTGCAGAGCCAATGTTGGGAGACCTGCGCCATCTTCTGGTCTGACAGAAACATTGCATCCCATTTTCTGAAATGCCTTTCATTTTTTTTTTTTTAATTATTAAACTTATTTGCCACCCATTTCACTTTCAAAGACCTAAAGGTACTCCAGGCATCTCAGTCAGGAATGCTGAACTGTACTTCAACCATCCCATGGATTGTTGTATGCCAGAATTGGGTAAAAACCACACAACAGGAAAAAAGTCAGTGGCCATGAATATGTTTGAAATATTGGAACCCTGTGAAAGAATTTTCAGTGCTGTTGTACCTTTAAACGGTCACTAAGCGAATGGTTGTCAGTCAAGGACTACCTGTGTTACCCCTGAATAATTTTAAGCTATTCTTCTTTGTTGATATAAAACTGCTCTGAAAGAGTTGTGAAAATCATGCCCTGAGCCAGGGCTTCTCAACCTGGGCAACGTCAAAATGTCGCTTGCTTTTAATTCTGGGAGTTGAAGTCCACCCGTCTTAAAGTTGCCAAGGTTGAGAAACACTGCCACACAAGTGCTTCACTGCATGACGCCACAAAAACTGCAGGCACACAAACGCAGGCCCGGCTCCTGGGTCCCCATCAAAGGCTGGGCGATCTCGGTGAATCCTTTCTCTGGCCTTTCCTAGGTGGAAATGTAGGGATCGGGAAGGCCACAGCGGTGGATCTGGCCCGGAGAGGCGCCCGTGTCATTCTGGCATGCCGCAACAAAGCAAGAGGAGAATCGGCTGTGTGCGACATCAGACGGGTAAGCGCCTGCCGTGCGGTTCCCTCCTTCCCTCCGTTCTTCAGCACTCAGGTCTTTTCCTGGTGGATTTTATTCATTTATTTAGTGTACGGCATCTACAGAGGTCATGCAATTCCTTATATGCAATGCAGATAAAATGCACTATACAGGCAGATGCAAATGTAAGTTTAAATAAAGTATGAACAAATATATGTATATCAAGTAAGTGGACAGTACAATAAATATAAAATATTAAGTTAGGGTAAAACCATGATAAAATCGCCATAATATGGCGCTATAGAGTCACAATGGGAGAGCTGTTACACAGGTAGTCCTTGATTTACAATAGTTAATTTAGTGACTGTTCAAAGTTTGAAGGCACTTATGACCGTTTTTCACACTTAACGACCGTTGCAGCATGGTCACACGATCAAAATTCGGATGCTTGGCAACTGACTCACATTTATGACGGTCGCAGTGTCCCGGTGTCATGCAATCCCCTTTTGAGACATTCTGACAAGCAAAAACAATGGGGAAGCCATATTAGCAACCATCTTAACAATTTAACAACCACAATGATTCACTTAACAACTGTGTCACTTAGCAACAGAAATGTTGGACTCAATTGCGGTCATAAGTCGACTACCTCTATATTTAATAGGTGGACAATACAAAAGATGAGATAAAATATTAAGATAGGGTAAAACCATGTTAAAATCACCATATTATGGCACCATAGAGTCAGAGTGGGAGAGATGTTATACTGGCAATCCTGGGCTTCCAACAGTTCATTTAGTGACTGTTCAAACGTACAACGGCACTGAAAAAAGTGACTTATGACCCTTTCTCACACTTATGACCATTGCAGCATCCCTGGGGTCATGTGTTTAAAATTCAGACACTTGGCAACTGACTCCTATTTATGACGGTTGCACCATCCTGGGGTCATGCAATCATCTTTTGCGACCTCTGACAAACAAAGTCAAGGAGGAAGCCAGATTCACTTCACAACCGTGTTATTAATTTAAGAACTGTGGTGATTCACTTAACAACTGTGGCAAGAAATTGACTTAACAACTGTCTCCCTTAGCAACAGAAATGTTGGGCTCAATTGTGGTCATAAGCCAAGGACTACCTGTATATTTAATAGGTGGACAATACAATAGAAGAGATAAAATATTAAGTTAGGGTAAAGCCATAATAAATCACCATAATATGATGCCATAGAGTCACAATGGGATGTTATAATTCGATATCTAAGGAAGCTAACCATTTATCTTGTGTTCTTTCTGAATGATGACAAAGACTATACACATACACACACACACACACACACACACACACACACACACAATATTTACAGCAGTCTTTGTCATCATCCAAAATATCTGTGATATTCCTGTGTTCCTGACTATCCTGTGTTCTTTCTCTCTGGATGGTGACAAAGACTGCTGTAAATATATATATTTACAGGAACAGAGGAATATCCTGAGGTAAATTAAACTTCATCTGGACAGCTGCTGCACAATTCCTTGACAGGAACAAAGAATAACACATATAGCCCAAGAAAGTCTCCTTAGGAAATTTCAAGCCACACCAGAAGCAGTTAAAGGGTTTTAGCTTCCTTAGATATCGAATTATAACACCCCACTGCGACTCTATGGCACCATATTATGGTGATTTTATCATGGTTTTACCCTAACTTAATATTTTATCTTATATACATAACAATCTAAATCTAAATCTAAATCTAAATAATCTAAATCTAAATCTAAATCTAAATCTAAATCTAAATCTAAATCTAAATCTAAATCTAAATATAAATATAAATATAAATATAAATATAAATATAAATATAAATATAAATATAAATATAAATATAAATATAAATATAAATATAAATATAAATATAAATATAAATAAAAATATAAAACCTGTCAGGAACTCAGGAACATCGTGAGGTAAATCTTAACAGCATACAGAGGACACAGAAGAAAAAGGCGGGAAAGAAGGGAAACTCCCCCTCTGCACCCATGGCAACCAATCAGAGCGTAGATTGCCTCATGCAGGAGCCAGCACTCTCCAACCTATCAACTAGCCAATCGAGATCCCAACACTTCCGATGCACCCTGCTCGCCCTGCGGACCCCTGGCCATTCCCCACTTGAAGAGCTTTGCCTTCAATTCTGGCCTGGCCTGTCCGGGTTCTGTCCGGGGGGGGGCTCCATATTTTGGGGGGCAGCTGCATTGCTGGAAGTGGATTTGTTGGATCTGCGTGATCTGTTTGGTTCTGGTTATTAAAACCCAGCTTAATTGCCATTCTTCACCTAGACCAGGGGTGTCAAACTCGCAACGTCACGTGACATATCGCGACTTTTTTTCCATTGCTGGCAAATGGGTGAGCGCGGTTTTGCCATGACCCATCCGGCCCCTGGGCGGGCAGTTTGACACCCCTGATCTAGATCGTAAGACTGTGGTATGTTATTACAGAATAACTGAGTTGGAAGGGACCTCGGAGGTCTTCTAGTCCAACCCCCTGCCCAAGCAGGAGACCCCGAACCATTTCAGACAAGTGGCTGTCTAGTCTCTTCTTAAAAGCCTGCAGTGTTGGAGCACCAGCAACTTCTGGTGGCCAGCTGTTCCACTGGCTAACTGTTCTCACTGTCAGGAAATTCCTCCTTAGTTCCAGGTTGCTTCTCTCCTTGGTTAGTTTCCATCCGTTGCTTCTTGTCCTGCCTTCAGGTGCTTTGGAGAATAGCTTGACCCCCTCCTCTTCTTTGGGGCAGCCCCTTAATTAAGCAAATCACTGCACTTGTTTTGTGAATCCAGGATCCCCATTGATTTTGCTTGTGGTAATCCTCTTGGGACAATCACAAATAGTGATCCCATAACCCCAGGACGCCGCCACCATCAGAAATAATGCTGATTGCCAAGCACACAAATTCTGATCACATGACCCCTGGGGATGCTGCGATGGTCGAAATTGTGAGGATCGGTTGTAAATCACTTTTTTCGCACGGTATTGTAATTTCGAAAACTTGCAAGTCGAGGACTGCCTGTATTGTTTTATTACACATCACCCAGAGTGATTGTCAGGAGGTGAGCAGACATACGTAGAAGGTGAGTAAACCGGGATCAGCCTTTGAAGCCGTACCCGATCCCGATTCTTCTCAGGATTCCTTCTGCTCCTTTTCCAGGAAAGCGGGAACTCGGAGGTGATCCTGATGATCCTGGATCTGGCCAACCTCAACTCCGTGCGAGCTTTTGCACAGACCTTCTTAAAATCGGAGCCCCGTCTGGACATCCTCATCAACAATGCCGGTGGGTGCAGAGCAGACCCCCCCTGGGGTATCTGGGTGAGGAAGTGGGAATATTGTGGGGGTCTCCAGGATTTCTCTTCCTTTGGGGGTTTGGTTGTAACTTCAGAAGCAGCTCTCTCCTCTTTGTGGTTGATTGTTTTTGGTATCCCGCCTTTATTATTATTTTTTATTTTAACTTGAGGCGGTGAACAGATCCAGCACGCCTTCCTCCTCCTATTTTCCTCAAAACAACAACCCTGTGGGGTCAATTGGGCTGAGAGAGAATGACTGGCCCAAAGTCACCCACTTAGCTTTCATGGCTAAGCCGGGACTAGAACCCTCAGACTCCTGGTGATTGGCCCAAAGTCTTCCAGCTGGCTTTCATGCCTAAGGCAGGATTTGAATTCATAGCCTCCTGCTTTCTAGGTTTAACCACTAGAGCAAACTGGGTGCTTTAGAGACAGTCCACAACTTATGGCCATTATGGTTGTAAAGTAGTCACCCCTGTGACTACTATGATTTCATGACCTTTGTTGAACCAGTCGTGAAGTGAACCATTTGTTCACTATGGGGTGTTTTTGCTGAAAAGTGGACGTAAACTCTGTTTTTTGACAAAAATGTCGTAAATCCTCCCATCACATGACGGTGGACCAGGTTGTAAGGTGAAGACCAGTTCCCAGTTCCTAAAATGTGATCACGTGACTTCAGGGGGGAACTTTGGAACTAGGTCGTAATTACATTTCGGGCGTCTGTGGTAACTTAGATTGATCGCGAAGTGACCCGTCATAAGCCAAGGACTACCTTGTAATCCGCTTATTTTTCTGCAGGGGTCATTAAGGGTGGCCAAACCGCTGATGGCTTTGATGAGGCCTTCCAGGTCAACCACCTGGCCCACTTCCTGCTGACCCACCTGCTCCTGGACCGGCTGAAGCACTGCGCCCCCAGCCGCATCATAATTTTGACCTCGAGTGCGCACTGGGCTGGGAAGATCGACTTTGGGACCATCCAGAAGCCGGGGGAGGGGATGTGGCAGGCCACAAAATCGTACTGCAACAGCAAACTAGCCGACATTCTCCACACGCGAGAGTTGGCCAACCAGCTGGAAGGAACCAACATCACCTGCTACGCGCTTCATCCGGGTGAGTGGAAGTCCGGCTCCAAGGCACCCCAGATGGAGACACCCCCCAGATCCAGCTGGGGCTTCGCCAGGCATTTCTCTCCCACTGGGGCCCCCCTCGGCCCCCTCTGCAGAGCCACCCCGGGAGTTTCCTCCATCGGGCTCAGCTGCGGAGGGAGACGTCTCCCAGCCCGCCTGGTCCAGGAGCTAATAGAATCCAAGAAGCTTAGGGTGGGAAGGGCCCTTGGAGGTCTTCTAGACCAACCTCCTGCCTAAGGCAGGGATGAGGCTTTCCCCAGTCTCTTGCTCTTCCTCTGCCTTTTCCATTACTTCCTTCCTCCTCCTCCTCCTCCACTTCTCTTCCCATTCTTCCCCCTCCCTCCCCCCTCCCCCTCCCCCTCATCCTTCTCCTCCTCTCCTCCTCTCCTGCCTGCTCCCATCCCTCCCTCCTCCTCCTCTCTCCCCTCTCCTACCCCTTCCTCTTTCTCTCTCTCCTCTCTCCCTTCCTATTTCTATCTCCCTCCTCCTCCTCCTCCTCTCACCCCTTCCTCTTCCTCCTCTCCTTCCTACTCCTCATCTCTTGATCTCTTCACACTCCACTCCCTCTCCTCCTCTTCCTCCTCCTCCTCACCTGCTTTTCCTCCTTCTGCTGCCATTCTCTTCCTCTTCCTTCCCCCTCCCCCTCCCCTCTTCTTCCTCTTCCTCCTCCTCCTTCTCCCCCTCCCCTGCTTCTCTTCCTTCTCTTCCTGCCATTCTCTTTCTCTTCCCCCCCTCTTCCTCCTCCTTCCTCTCCTCCTCTTCCCCATCCACCTCATTCTCCACCCTTCTCCTCCTCTTCCTCTTCTTCCTCCTCTCCACAAACCCCCCTCCCTTCTAGCACTGATGACGTTCCCCAGTTGAGTCATGAAATGTCTGCAAGAAAACAGCCGAACTCAGAGTGGACCCTCACATTTCACCCCTGAGCTACAAATATTCTATCGGAACTTTGTTATTTAACATTATTTATTCGAATGTATTAGTTGCCCCACTGCAATGACTTCACACATGCTCACACACACACACACACACACACACACACACAGAGAGAGAGACACAGAAACCCCACTGGCATCCTCACCCACTCAGCTTGAGCTCTTGGTCTTCTGAGACATTTCCTATGTTGCCCAAAGGGTGCCAAGCGGCCCATGGTTCCCGGTGGGAAATGGGTACTGTGCGAAGGGTTCATTCGGGATCTCCCTCCTCCCCCCCCCCCTATATGGGTAATCTTCCATCCACGGCCTGTTCTCTCTGCCTTTTATTTCAGGAGTTATTAAAACCGAAATTTTTCGCTCCTATCCCCGTTGGCTCTCTGGGTTGGCTTGGTTTGTTCAGCTGTTCCTCCGAGACAGCAACGCTGGCGCCCAGACCACCATCTACTGCGCCACCGAGGAGGGCATCGAAAGGCTGAGTGGGCGGTATTTTGTGGACTGTCAGCCGAAGGTGCCCAGTCCACAGGCCCGCGATGACCAGCTGGCCAAGAAGCTCTGGGAATTCAGCGAGAGGCTGCTGGGACTGACCAGCTAAATTTGTCCATTTTAAATTTCTCCCCTTAATTTTTTCTGTGGTATAGGTAGGAAAAATCATACAAAAAAGCACGCACAAAATCACACCAAAGCACCTGGACAGTTAGCACAGGGGCCCCTCCTGGGCTGTGTGCTTTCTCCATGGCACTTCTCTGTCTCTGTAGAAATGACTGCAACTCGAAGGATCCCTCTGTTAAAGAGCAGGTTGTCCTCGACTTACGACCACAGTTGAGCCCAAAACCTCTGTTGTTAAGGGAGACATTTGTTAAATGAGTTTTGCCCCATTTTACGAGCTTCCATGCCTCAGCTGTTAAGTGAATCACTGCGGTTGATAAGTTAGTAACAAGCTTCTTAAGGCTTGGCTTTGCTTGCCGGAAGGTCATCAAAGGGGATCACATGACCTTGGGACAGCAACGGTCATAAATGCGAGTTAGTTACCAAGTGTCTGAATTTGGATCACGTGACCATGGGGATGCTGCAACAGTCGTAAGTGTGAAAAAGGGTCACGAGTCACTTTTTTCTGGGCTGTCGTAACTCTGAACGGTCACTAAATGAAGTAAGTCGAGGACTGCCTCTACTGAAGTTTGCAGATGAGACAAGAGTCGGGGGTCTCATTCGAGACGGTGATGAGTCTGCATACAGACAGGAGGTTGAGGAATGGGCCCTGTGATGCAGCCAGAACAATGTGGACTAGAACCCGCTGAAAACCGAAGAGATGATGGTAGATTTTAGGCAGAGCCTTCCTGTTCCGCCACCTCTGGCAACGTTAAACAACGCGGGATCAACAGTTGAGACCTTCAGGCTTCGGGATTCTAGGATCTCCCAGGACTTGAAATGGGCACCTGAGCCACTATTAAAATCAAAGAATGTTTTTCCTGTGTCCGCTCAGGAAGTTCAGACTGCTCCAGGAGCTGTGGTTACAGGTAACAGAATGACAGAGCCGGAAGGGGCCTTGGAGGTCTTCTAGCCCAACCCCCTGCTCAAGCAGGAGACCCTATACCATTTCAGAAAAAAGGCTATCCAATCTCTTCTTAAAAACTTCCAGTGTTGGAGCACCCACAACTTCTGGGCTTCTACAGAGGAATTATTGAGTCTGTCCTTTGTACTTCAATAATTGTCTGCTTTGGTACAGCGACCAAACGGGACAGGTACAGACTTCAACGGATACTTAGGAATGCAGGGGGGAAAAACCTGTTGCAATCATTGTGCCTTTCATTGAAGATCTGCATATTGAATGGGTCAGAAGGAAGGCTGAGAAAATCTCTACACACCTGTCACATCCTGGACACAAACTGTTGCAACTCCTCCCCTCCGGATGACGCTACAGGACGTCGCGTGCCAAAACAACCAGACACAGGGAGTTTTTTCCCTCCTGCCATCACTGTTGAACAGCTAATCCTCACAATACTGTCTAATGTTTGTGTGTATTTACCCATGTTGTACAATTGTACTATTATCCTTCTTATTACCTTCCTTACTCCCCCCCCCCCTATTGGTATCATTATGATTATTATCACTCTGTTGTTTTGCACGTACACTGAGAGCTGCTGCACCGGAGACACTTTCCGTGTGTGTCTCATCACGCTTGGCCAAATAAAGCATTCCATCTTCTTAAGACAAAAAGAGACAGTGGTGGTGTTTGGGGTAAACGAAAGCAGGCTTCTGATCACAAGTAGTGCTCAACTTACAATCATTCATTTAGTGACCGCTCAAAGTTACAACACCACTGAAAAGAGTGATTCACGGCTGGTTTTTGCACTTAGCGGCCATTGCAGCATCCCTGTGATCACGTGATCAAAATTCGGATGCTTGGCAACTGACACATACTTATTTTAATCAGAAAATTTGTATTGTATTGCCGCCTACTTGCTCCCAGGCGACTCGAGGCAGCTACAGGAAATGAAAACACAATATCAAGCACATAAAAATAATAAAACTAATAAAATAATCACCCCCCACTTCCTCCGCCAGCCCACCCCGGCAACAACACACCCTCATACCAGCCATTTAATGGGCTCCATCCTGCTTTGCGTTCCCCAGGCCCGCTGGCAGAACCAGGGACTTCCGAAAGAGGGTCAGAGTGGGGGGGGGCTGGTCTAATTTCTGGAGATATGATGTTCCAGAGGGAGGGAGCCACCAAGAAGGCCCTTCTGGGTCCGGCCAGATGGACCTCTTTAGGGGACGGGACCCCTCAACATTCCTTGCCTCCCCGCTCTAGTGGGTCGGGCGGATGTGACCGGCAAGAGACAGCGCCTCAAATAATCCGGTCGAAGCCATGAAGGGCTTTAAAGGTGACAACCAACACCTTGAATTGCACCCAGAAGCAAATTGGCTACCGACGCAGCTCCCGCAGGAGAGGTGACCCACATGTACAAGATCATGCAGGCCGCTGCATTTTGTACCAACTGACACTTCCGGATGCTTTTGAAGGGCAGCCCCATGTAGAGCACGTTGCAATAGTCAAGACGGGAGGGCATGAGTGACCATGAGGAGGGATTGTTGGTCCAGGAAAGGGCGTAACTGGTGCACAACCTGCAGTTACGCAAAGGCCCCGCTGGCCAGGACTTCGAGCGGGAGTGGCGAGTCCAGGAGACCCCCCAGATTACGCACTGGGTCTGTTTGGGGCAGTGCCCCCCATCCAAGGCCAAAGGTGGCAATTGTCCATGGACCAAAGAACCCCAAACCCGGAGCTCGGTCTTGCCAGGGTTCAGTTTACGACGGTTGCAGTGCCCAGAGTCACGTGATCGCCGTTTGCGACTTTCCTAGCAGGCTTCCTACAAGCAGAGTCATTGGGGGAAGCCGGACTGCATGATTTGCTTAACTGTGGCTTTTCTCGCTGCCAGCGGGCTCACCACGAAGGAGCATCCGGGCAGCCCCGCGCCGGACGGAGCGAGAAATAAGACACAGAGTCAATTTCTCCTCGGGGTGAAATGAGCCCAGAACAGAGCCAGGCAAATCTCTTTTATTAGTTAAGCAAAATATGGGTGGTGACATGGGGCAAGCAAGGGGGGTTACATTCTAGCTCAGCAAACTATAGGTGATTTCATGAAGCAAGTAAAAACAGTTACAAAAGGCAGGCAATTGCAGTTATACGAAGCAGGCAAAAGCTGTTACATTCTTTCAGATAAGCATTCCATTCGAAGGCAGTTTGTGTGTGTGAATGTCTTGTGCTTTGTTCGTGATATCTGCACGTTGTCCTTGTGTGTGTATGTACTCTTCCGATGGACAACTCACCATTGTTCACAGTTTATATGCCTACGTGGTGCAGTTACTTTGTTCAGCTATTTGCTTATGTTACAATTTGTTGCAGTTTATTGCTAAACAGCTTTGTGCGGAGTTTCTCATGTCCTTGGTTCCTGTTTCATGTGAGAGCCATTGGCCTAGTCACACTGCAGGAGCCTGAACTAAACTTTTTCCCAACATCTCCTCTGTTTTTGTTTTAAAAGTAGGTTTCCTGCCCTGTGAGTTGGTGGTCCTCCGACCCCCTCCCATCCAGGGTAGGTGTTGACCTACATAATTGCATATTGACAGATTCTGACTCATCGTCAGAGTCTGGTGTGCAGAGGGATGCTTTCTCCACATCTTCTTCAGATGGTACTGGTTGGTAATGGTGACGTTCCAGTATCATGTTTTCCAAAGTACCTATTTTGCTTTGCACAAAATTTTGTAAGCGAGATAAAATACAAGGGCCAAATGTACATGCAAGGAGTAACAATACCAGTGGTCCTGCTATGGCACTTATCAGGGTGGTCAACCATGGAGAAAAATTAAACCAGGATTGGAACCAATTTTGTTGACCTTCTTGCTCTTTCTTTCGTTTAGTCAGGCCCTCCCTGAGTTTGGTCATGGAGTCCTGTACTATACCAGAGTGGTCTGCATAAAGGCAACATTCTTCTCCTAAGGCCACACATAACCCCCCTTCTTTTAGAAAAAGCAAATCAAGTCCTCTTCTGTTTTGTAAGACTACTTCAGAGAGGGAGGTTAAGGACTTTTGTAAGTGCGAGATAGAAGTTTCTATTCTCTCTAAATCTTCATCGATGGCTGCTCTAAGGTTGTGGTATTGAGTATACTGATGTGCGAAAGAAGCGACTCCAGTTCCTGCTCCTGTCAGGCCAAGTCCTACCAAAAGAGCTATTGTGAGAGTGGAGATAGGTTCTCGCTTGTGTCTTATGAGTGCTGACCCTGAGTAGGTGTTATAAACTTCTTCTGCTGTGTGGATGTATATGCGTGGTATGACCTGGACAAGGATGCAAAAGCCTTTGGTGGTTATCACATGGCCGTGGGCACAGGCTGTAAGGCCTGTGGAGCAGGCCCACCATCCGTCTCTAGGTGGTATGTAAAAGAGTGTTGTGTTAATCGTGGTATGTGTGGTGTTGCAGTATTGTTCGTATTGCGTGGGTACCAGTCCAATGCAGGTTCCCTTACCTGACATTGACTGCAGTGTTTGTGAGCCATGTTTCCATCTGCATGTGTTGTCATCTGAGGAGGTGTTGTATGGAGAGACAAACCCTACAGCCTCATAATATGGGGGTTGAACATTATAACAAAACCAGCAGGCTGTAGTAAGGTTAGGATGGGTGCTATTAACCAAGTGATAGGTGGCAGTGACAATGTCCCAAAGAGGGTTCCCAGGGCGTCTCTGTGAAGGAGAGTAAGAATGATCAATAGGAGTAGGCGGATTTTTCTCAAAAGTACCGGTGGGTTGAGAGGGTGGCACCTTACGGTCAGTTAGTATATTGTTGGGGCCTATCGGTACCGGGGGTTCTATGGGGGTTTGTATTAGTTTTATGGTAAAAATGTTCCCTAGTTTATTGGTTTTATCATAAACATGACCTCCCCAAGTAATTCCAACCTGCCACCCCCCGTGCCTTTTTCCCTGGGTGGTGAAGGAAATCTTAACCGGATTACAGTTAAAGTGTACTCTGCTTGGGTCTTTTTCACATTTGACATTCTCACCAGTCCGTTTGAGTATAATAAAATCACCTGTGAGGGGGGGGTCCCATGTTATTTCCCCCGTGGAGACACAGTCCCAGTGTGCGCAAAAATAGGCGCTTTCTCCCCCACACTTGTTCCGGTGTGCTGTGTCTTTCATATAGCCAGGGCAAACATAGAGGGACCACCGCTTGATCCATTGGTGGCTAGTGATGGTGGTGGCCCCCAGCATGATGCCAAAGTCAAAGTACAGGTCAGGAAACCAGGATCCCGGCACAGCTATGGACGAAGTGGAGTTCAGGATGTTTGCGTGTTTGTCCAATACTACCCACGTAAAATTCAGGGGCTGGTGAGGATTGTGGAGGGCAAGAAAGGCGTCAAGATGCTGTCTCTCCGTCAGTAGACAAAGTGTTGTTAGGAACATTGTTTTTAGGATCAGGCTTGGGATGATGTGGGTGAACATGGCGACCTGGAACTCACAAGGTGTTGTCTGGGAGTACAAAGTCACACATCAATGGTTGCAGGCTCAGGAGACAGGGAGGCTGCCGGCAGAGATGGGCGAGGTGCCGGAGCAAAGTAGGGCCGGACGCAGCGACCAGGAACCCACAAGACTTTTTCAGGCAGTTGGATTGCTGCGTAGCCTCTCCCCCAAGTGATGAGATCAACGGGCCCTTTCCAGGTAGGATCAGGGAGTTGACGATACCAAACCTGTGGTCGGGGAAGAGAAAGGGAGGAGGAAGAAAAATGCCTCTCGGCTGCAGAGGTAGGTGGATTGCCTGTTAAGTTTAAAAAATTTAATGTATAAAGGCAAAGATTAAGAATGTCTTGCACTGCTGGGAGGCTTGGGAGCGTTTTTCCCCTGGTTTCAGAATAGCGGTCAAGTGCATTTTTGAGCATTTGATGAGCTCTTTCCACAAGGGCTTGGCCTTGACTGTTGTAAGGAATTCCAAATTTATGATTAATTCCCCATTTGGTGCAGAAAGTAGCGAAAATTGCACTGGTATATGCGGCACCATTATCTGTTTTTAACTCATTTGGGTGTCCCAGCGATGCAAAGGTTCGAATGCAATGATTGATGACATGTTTTGTGGTTTCACCTCTTTCAGGCGTAGCCATGATGAACCCAGAAAAAGTATCAATAGATACATGTATATACTTCCATGGGGAAAAGGAAGGATATTGGGTAACATCCATTTGCCAAATTTGACAACATTCTGTTCCCCTGGGATTTACTCCCATAGGAATAGAATGGGCCTGTTTGCTGCAGGTAGGGCACTGCTGTAAGATAGCAGTGGCCTCTCCTGGTGTTAGGCCAAACTGTTTGATGAGAGCTTTTTTATTCTGGTGAAAATACGAATGACTTTCCCAAGGTGTGGGGGTTGAAAGAGTGAGTGCTTGATTAGCGGCAGCCGCTGCAGCGGAATCGGCCACGTCATTGCCTTCCTGAAGTATGCCAGGAAGAGGTTGGTGGCTTCGAATGTGTGAAACGTGAAAAGGGAAATGTCGAGCAGAAATAAGTGTCTGCAGTTTTAAAAACAAAGATAGCAATTCTGCATCGAGGGAGGGGGCCAAGTATGACTCATAAAGAGAGCTAACAATTTGAGTGACATACAAGCTGTCCAGGATGAGGTTAAAAGGTTTGTCAAGAAAGGTTTGAAAAGCCAATATAGAAGCAAAAAGTTCAGCTCTTTGGGCAGATATTTGAGGAGGAGTAATTTTGATTTGCCATTTACCGTCCTGTTGCCAAACACAGGCACCATAAGACTTGCTGCCATCGGCAAAAACAGTAAGGGCATCGGGTAGTGGTTGGGGAGAAAAAGGGGAATTCCAGGAAAAAGGAATGGTTCTTAAAAGTAGCAGCCGTGGGTCTGGTGGCGGGTGGCAGGAGACTTCTCCTGGCCATTCAGCAAGTGCAAATTGTAATTCATCAGAGACAGACAACAAAGATTCCCAAATAGACAAAGAAAAAGGAACATACAACATGGATGGTTCTATTCCAGCAAGAAGTTTGCTTCTGGATCTGATCTTTATAATAAGCTGTGCTAACTGTGTAGGCTTAGGGGTTAGAGAAGTGCGGGGGGTATGAGGGAGATGAAACCATTCTAAGACCAGAAGTTTCTTATCCTTTTTTTTTTTTTTTTTTTTTTGTACCTAGATATTTTTGGAGCTGCACTAATGTGGTATCCTTCTCTAAAAAAAATGTGAGGAAAAATGGGTGTTGAATGAGAAGAAAGGAGTTTGTGACCCAGATATGAAAAAGGTTCCAATTTGATCAAATTCCATTCAGAGGAAACAAATTTCCATTAAATAGGGAAAACATTTACAAATCTAAGCAAAACAATTCTGAGTCATTTCCGTTGATTGATGGATGTATATGTCTAACTAAACAATTTAAAACTCAAAAATTTGCAAAAGAATTGCCCAACAATTACTGCCTCCTCTTTCGAGTAAAAAAAAATAGCAAGCTAAAACTGCAAGAGTGGGCATCAAATTTCACATCCACCCCCCTTCCTCAACCCAGACTTCTAGGCAGAGGAAGAAGAAAAAAAAATAGTTAAAACGAACAGCTGCCCCCCCTCTCCTTTCGCCTGTCCTTCGCTCTAAAAGCAATACAGCCAGCGAAAAACGAAAGAGTCAGGAGGTGGGGGAAAGAAAAAGAAACTTTACAAAAATCTCACCACCAAAAAAATTCACATGCATTTACCATAAATTCTTTTATACCTCCTCCATAAAACTTTTCACATGCAAACTCATGCCATTGCGTTCCCATGTTACAACAATAAAAACTACAGTTTTACTGTTCCTTTCACAGCGTGGGATGGGTGGAGGGGTGAGGGCTAACACACACACATTTACACCAGCAATTTAACTCATTCACTTCCATTCTGTTTGCTTACACCATTTCACATACAAATATTTCATTTCATACGTTTTCCATTTTTATTCAAGGCCTTTTTGTTTGTTGTTATCAAAGAGGGTTTAGACCCTTTTCCAAGTCTTGGAAATAACACAGAACAACACAGACATATATACACAAATACCATTAAAACAACATTTATTTAGACATATGGCTTGTCCTGCAAGAAGCGAGAAAAATCATGAGATGATTCCAACCAAACATGTGGTTTTTATAGGGCCCTTTAACCATCTCCTATTTCTCTCACCATTCCAAGTCCAAGCATAACATTCTAGGAATTAAACATATATAAAACAAAACACACACATCAACACAAAGCACCATCAGACATTGTCTGACAGGGTTAAACTTAACAGCCACTTGAAGTTTCAAGGCATCCCAATTGTTCCTCTAAAATTTGCCTTATGGGGGTGTACAATGGCTGTGGAGAAGCAAAAGAATTAGCCTCTCCAGGAGGAGCTGAAGGTCCAACTGGAGATGATTTAAGGGTGACAATTTTATCTGATCGTAACCAGGCAGGGGGGGGGCAATTTGCAGTGCAATGGTATTAACCCTACCCTCCCCTAAAAGATGATCAGCAGTGATGGCAACTGGGAGGTTCCCGCGGGCCACTGCCGCACGTACCCCTTGCCGCCAAACAGACTCAAAGATTAGGAATTGCGAAGAAGAAAGAAGCATGGTAGCAATATTTTTCCAATCTTCCGGGATCAGTTCATAGCTGTTAGCCATGGAAGTAAGTAAACCCCTGGTATAAGGGCTCTGAATCCCATACTCTGCCACCGCCCTTTTAAGATCTTTAACCATTTTCAAGGGGTAGATGACCTCGAATTTTTTGATTGGCATTTTGCGGGTCATCTACAAGGCCAACAGGAAACATCTGCAAATCCTCTAAAGAAAGGTTTCCTGTCGCTATCGCTCTCTTCAGTCCAGCTGTAAGAGCAGACTGAGGCGAGGTCTCCGCGTCTCCACTTGGTGGAGGCGGAGGGGGGGCAGATGGCGGAGATGTTTCATTTGAAGAAACAATGTTAGAGCATTTGACCTGAGGACTTTTATGCTGCGTAGAGTTGTCCTGATATGGAGGTGGAAGTGCAGCGTTGAGCGCCATGGCATCGCTCGAGTCCTTGATTGCTTTTTCATAAATTTTCAAACTGTCAACAATTACTTGACAAGTTAAAATCAAGTCATAGGAAGCTTTAGGAGGTTCATTTAAATATTTCAATATGCGCTTCCATTTTTTAGACGTGATGTCCCCTGAGGGGGGATAAGTGGGATATTTTTTCCAAATAAATTTCAACAATTTGACCAGATCATTCCCTGAAATTGAAGATAAGGGCTTGCCATGGTTCATAGAAATAATTTTTGCAGCCTTGACAAGGTCTCCAAGGTCTCGGAGGTGTGTGACCTGGACCGTGGACAACCCTTTCCCCATACTCACTAGATCAGACGACCGTAGAGTGCCTCACTGGTGGTGGTATGGGGGCGTCGAGGCGAACAACTAGGACCAGGATCACGTCAGGGTCACCAGTTGTGGCTTTTCTCGCTGCCAGCGGGCTCACCACGAAGGAGCATCCGGGCAGCCCCGCGCCGGACGGAGCGAGAAATAAGACACAGAGTCAATTTCTCCTCGGGGTGAAATGAGCCCAGAACAGAGCCAGGCAAATCTCTTTTATTAGTTAAGCAAAATATGGGTGGTGACATGGGGCAAGCAAGGGGGGTTACATTCTAGCTCAGCAAACTATAGGTGATTTCATGAAGCAAGTAAAAACAGTTACAAAAGGCAGGCAATTGCAGTTATACGAAGCAGGCAAAAGCTGTTACATTCTTTCAGATAAGCATTGCATTCGAAGGCAGTTTGTGTGTGTGAATGTCTTGTGCTTTGTTCGTGATATCTGCACGTTGTCCTTGTGTGTGTATGTACTCTTCCGATGGACAACTCACCATTGTTCACAGTTTCTATGCCTACGTGGTGCAGTTACTTTGTTCAGCTATTTGCTTATGTTACAATTTGTTGCAGTTTATTGCTAAACAGCTTTGTGCGGAGTTTCTCATGTCCTTGGTTCCTGTTTCATGTGAGAGCCATTGGCCTAGTCACACTGCAGGAGCCTGAATTAAACTTTTTCCCAACACTTAACAACGGTCTTCCTTAGCAACCGAAATTCTGCTCTGAATTGTGGTTGTAAGTCGAGGACTTCCTGTAAACTGAGACAGCAAATGGCAGGGAATCTGTAGCCTCCCCCCAGGGGGGTTTGGCACAGCCCTGATTATGGAAACCACTGTGGAATTCGTCGTGGTGAGGTGCCCGTTGTTGTGTATTAAGCGGCTGTGTGAATATTTTAAATAAAAAAGCTCCAATCAAGTGGTTGGTCTCTCTTTTTTCCACCCTGGTCTTTCTTTCTGGTCTTGAAAAGGGCTACTCTTCCCATCCCTGGGCTGGGGCGAGGATAAGGGAGGGGAAAAGAGATTCCGAAAACAGCATTTTTTTCCACCGGCAGAGAGGATGGTGGTAAACTAGAGCAAGTTGGAGTATTTGTGCAACTACTTGAATGTGGTTGGGGTCCTTGGTGCTCTCTGAGCTGGGTGGTTTTCCTGCAGACGTTTCATGACCCAACTAGGGAACATCATCAGTTCTAGAAGGGGAGGGGTGGTTTGCGGAGTAGAGGAGGAGGAGGAGGAAGGGGAAGACTGTGGGGTCCTTGGTGCTCTCTGAGCTGGGTGGTTTTCTTGCAAATATTTCATGACCCAACTGGGTAACGTCACCAGCGCTAGAAGGGAGAGGGGTTTGCAAGGAGGAGGAGGTGTCTTGCAGACATTTCATGACCAGCTAAGTAATGGAATCAGTAATGCTTCTCAGCCTTCGCCGCATGTTTGTGGGACAAAAAAAAAAGTTCAATCAGACTATCTAACTTCTCGCAAGATCTCAAGAAGTTAGAAAGTCTGATTGAACTTTTTTTTTTTTACAGGTAGTCCCACAAAGGCTGAGAAGTGAACGGAGAAACAATGCAGCTGAAACACAGGTTAATAAAAAACCGCTTGGGGGGAGGTGAAGGCATCTGGGCGGGGGTGGGTACGGCAACCTTACCCTGCGCAGTGGCGGGAGGGGGGGGCACGTGCCCTTCCCATGCCAGGCCAGCCCCTGCAGCCCCAGGGTGGCCGTGCTGGGCGGTGGTGGGCAGGGCACCGAGGTGGGGGCCAGCAGGCTGACCAAAGCGCCAGAGGCTCGGGGAGGGAGGGTGCTGAAGTGGGCAGTCGGGCCATTGGCAAGAGTAACGCGACTCAGCAGAAAGCCCCGTGCTGTGCTCAGCCCCGTGCCGTTTCTCCTTCGCGATCTGCTACCGCAGCGTGCAGGGAAACAAAGGAAGTTTTTTTTTGGGGGGGGGAACGGTCAATTAATCAATTCCAACTTCTCGTGGAAAAAAAATTCTCGCGAAGTTGGAATTGATTGATTGACCGTTTTTCCCCTTCAAAAAAATTCCTTTGTTTCCCTGCACGTGGCAGCGGCGGATCGCGATGGAGAAACGGCACAGGGCTGGGAGTCAGGTAAGGAAAGAAAGGCAATTCCTGGGGGGAGCAAGGATTTCTTTCCTTACCTGCCCCACTTGTTCCACGGCCGCTTTCTGCCGAGCCACGTTGCTTTTCTCAATGGCCCAACCTCCCACTTCAGCACCCTCCCTCCCCGAGCCTCCGGCACTCCACCTGCTGCTTTGGTGGTTCTGTAGGCAGAGCTGCAAAGTTCTCTTCTCTGACAGAGAAGAGAATGGGCAGGCGAGGGGGGAACGTGCCCCACTTGTTCCACGGCTGCTTTCGGCCGAGCCGCGTTGCATTGAATTTTGTTTTGTTACATAGGCCCCAGAGTTCAAGTCTGTCAAGATCTTTTTGGATCCTGAGCTTGTCTTCTGGAGTGTTGGCTAGTCCTGCCAGCTTGGTTGTAGTCTGCAAATTTGAGGAGTTCCCCTTCTATTCCCTCGTTTTAGTTATTTAAGAAGATATTGAAGAGTCCTGGGCCTAAGACAGAACCTTGTGGTACCCCACTGCTTCCTTCCCTCCATGTAGATGTAGTACCATTGAGGACTAGTCTTTGAGTGCAGTTTGTCAGCCAGTTACAAATCCATCTGGTAGTGATGCTGTCTATCCCACATGTTTCTAGCTTACCAAGAAGTAGATTGTAGTCTACTTTATCGAATGCCTTGCTAAAGTCTAACGATACTATGTCCACAACATTTCGCTGGTCTACTAATTTAGTCACTTTGTCAAAGAATGAAATAAGATTGGTTTGGCATGATCCGTTTTTAACAAACCCGTGTTGGCTACCAGTTATAACTTTATTTGTTTCTACATGTTCGTAGATTTGTTTTTTGATTAATTTTTCCAGCATCTGTTTTTTGACCTTGTTTGCTTCTAAGCATTTACAGATTTATTGCATGCCAGAAACTGGGCCGCACAAGCAAGCAAAGCATCCCATCCGCGGGATGCGGGCAGCATGCGAAACCAGGCTCCTTCTGGTCCACGGAAAAACCTCTCTCCATGGAACCGGTCCTTGGTGCCCAAAAGGTGGGGGGGTCACTAATTTAAAAGATTCTTATGGCCGACCATCTTCAAACCCAATGCTGGGTAACTCACCACGAGAAACCCCATAAATTCAACGCTTGTCTCAGCCACAACCGCGGGGTGGTTTTCAGATTCCCTGCAGTTCGATCTCCCAGTTTAATCAGAAGCCGCTTTTGGTTACCCCAAACACCGTTTCTGTCCCTTCCCATGTTAAGTGGTCAGTCCCAGCAGCCTCTCGCTGAATTCCCAGAGCTTCGTGGCCATGTGGTCATCACGGGCCTGTGGCCAGGGCACTTTTGGCTGGCAGTCCACGAAATACCGCCCGCTCAGCCTCTCGATGCCCTCCTCGGTGGCGCAGTAGATGGAGGTCTGGGCGCCAGCATCGCTGTCTCGTCTGAACATCGCGAGGAACCAAAGCACCCAAAATAACCACCATCGACAGGAGTAACCAATTTCGGTTCTAACAGCTCCTGAAAGCAAAAGAGAGTTGGTTGTGTGAACGGCCTGGGATGGAAGGAAGCACCTTCCAGGGTGACCCAGATGGAGGAGGAGGAGGAGGAGGAGGAGCAGGAGGACCAGGAGGAGGTGGAGATCCTGAATGAACCCTTCGCACATCGCTCGTTGCCCATTTGGCAGCCTTGGGGCAACTTCCAAATATTTTTCGGAAGACCCAACACTGAAGTAAGTGGGTGATGGTGCAAAAGGAGTGTGTGTGTGTGTGTGTGTGTATGTGTGTGTGTGTGTTTCCCCTCTTCCTCACAGATACTGCTGAGATGGGTGGAATATTAATTAAACATGGCTGGTATTTTTGGAGCTAAAAGAAGAAGGAAGCAGTGTTTCATTTCATTGTTTGCACTAACTGCTGATTCACATTTCAAAATTCATAGTAAACCAAGATACTTAGAAGATAAATGAAGAAAGGAAATGGATTCATTTTATCTCAGAGATAAATTTTGGCTGTAATATTTAGGAAGCCATTTTTTCCTTCCAAATATGTGATATAATGATGTCACAGTTTGAATGCCTCCATTGTTAGATGTTAGCTATTATAGAACAATGTTAGATATGGGATTTTTTTTAAAATTAATGACATCTAAGGATGCTTGAACCATCATAGTTGTGGAGATTTTTCATGGGAGTCTCATTGTGTAGCAAGGAAGGGTGCACCTCTTTTCCTCTTGACATGATCCACACGAAAAATTGTTTTAATTATCCAATTAAAAATTAAAATTCAGTTAGAACTAATGAGAAATTCAGGACCAAGAAAACAGGATACTCAACACAGGACATATAGCATTAAAAACGTAATTCAATTAGAAACCAAATAATGAGAATTTCAGGATAAAGAATACAGAACACTACTGGTATTGTTGATACACACACATTAAATAACATTAAATAGTGATGTTCTGTCTGTTCCCTGAATTGGTTAAAATAGTGCATTTGTGTGTGTGTGTGTGTGTGTGTGTGTTGTCACACACCTGAATCCACTGGAATTAGGTGGCTCATAGGGTTTGTATAGTGACTGTCCAAAGTTACAACGGCACTCCTGGTGCTTTGGAAAATAGGTCAACCCCCCTCTTCTTTGTGGCAGCCCCTCAAATACAGGTATTCCCCGAGTTATGAGGGTTCACTTAACACTCATTCAAAGTTACGTGATCAGCGCCCCCTAGTGTTTACGAGCAAGTCCCAAAATTACGAATATTGCAGCACCACGGCAATCGTTCGCCCTTACGAGCGACATCAGTGGCGCTTCAACATTCACCCTATTTTTCCCCCGCTCCTCACAACTGCTTCCCCCCCTTCCTGCTGCGCCGGACTCATTTACCTTGCAAAAATCCCCTCTGCCACAGTTTCTTTCCCTTTGAGGGAGAGGAAAGTCGACTTGGAAATGTTTTTTGCGCCAAGAATGGAAGTTTCTGGAGTCCGTGATCTCGCGCAAGTGTTTGAAGTTGCGCCAAATCACGGACCTCAGAAACTTTCATTCTCTATGCGAAAGGTGCCTGTGTCCTGCTCCTGCCCCCAACTCCTTTCTGCCCGAGGACAGGCCTGAAGCCTTCAACTGAGGGAGAAGGCCAGGCCCCTCACACCCACGTCTAGCCTGCCGGAGCTCGCCACGCTTGGGGAGAACATGACCCTGTTGTCCCCGGAGCTTCGGAGGCCTCCTTCAAGCCACCTGGAACGGAGGCTGGGGGAGGCTTCTGCATGCCTCCGGAGGTTGGATCCAGTACTCGGAGGGGTCTTCCAAGCCGTTTGTGCCAGGAACGGAGGTTGGGGGGCTTTGGAAGCTCCTTTCTGGGCACAAACGGCTTGGAGCAGTCTTCCGAGGCCTGGATGCAGCACTCGGAAGCTCTGTTTTGGGTGGCAGAAGCTTGGAGCAGTTCTCTCACGGCTGGATCCACCCTCCGGAGGCATGCAGAAGCCCCCCCCAACCTCCGTTCCTGGCGCAAACGGCTCGGAAGACCCCTCTGAGGCCTGGATCCAGCCCTCGGAAGCTCCATTCCAGGGACAGCCACGTGGCTCCACAGTTGGGGGAAAGGAGGAGGCAGGCACCACAAACAGCACGAGAATTCAGGTACCCATTCTCTGCGAAAGAGGATCGGTGCCTGAACTCGTAAGGGAGTGATCTCGTTCGAGGTACGAGATTCACTCTATGAGTTTTCGAGTTACGAGTGGAAAGTTCAAGCTCTATTACACTCGTACCTCGAGGACTACCTGTAGTGGAATACTTCTATCATGTCCCCCCTAATCCTTCTCTAGACTAGCTATACCCAAATCCTGCAACCGTTCTTAAAGGTCTCCAGGCCTTTAATCATCTTAGTTGCTCTTCTTTGCACTTTTTCCAAAATCTCAACATCTTTTCGGTAATGTGGTGACCAAAACTGGATGCAGGATTCCAGGTGTGGTCTTACTAAGACTTTATAAAGCGGTACTAATACTTCACGTGTTTTTGACTCTATGCCTCTGTTCATGCAACCAAGAGACCTTCCCACCCAGAGATTCTAGGATTCTGGACCCGGGAGGGTGGGAGACGTCTCCCTCCACAGCTGAGCCCGATGGAGGAAACTCCCAGGGTGGCTCTTCAGAGTGGGTCAAGGGGGTCCCCAGTGGGAGAGAAATGCCTGGGGGGTGTCTCCAACTGGGGTGCCTTGGAGCATGACTTCCACTCACCTGGATGAACTGTGTAGCAGGTGACGTTGGTTCCTTCCAGCCGGTTGGCCAATTCTCTCGCATGGAGAATGTTGGCTAGTTTGCTGTTGCAGTACGATTGTAGGGCCTGCCACACACCCTCCGCCGGCTTGTGGATGGTCCGAAAGTCGATCTTCCCAAACATGTGGAAATTCGAGGACACAATTACGACTCGGCTCGGGGCGCAGCGCTTCAGCCGGTCCACGAGCAGGTGGGTCAGCAGGAAGTGGGCCAGGTGGTTGACCTGGAAACTCAGGTCAAAGCCATCAGCGGTTTGGCGATCCTGAAAGACCCCTGCCAAAAAAGTAAGCAGAGTCTTTGCCTTATGACGGGTAACTTTGTGAACATTCGAAGTTGCAACGGATATAATTACCAAACAGTAATTACGACCTGCTTCCAAAGTTCCAGTGTCTCTCCCTTGTGGCCACATGATCGCATTCTGGGTACTTGGCAACCGGGCTGCCCTTGGCAACGTGTCAAGTGACTGTGATTTATGACATGTCAAAAAAGGCATTTATTTGCATTTTTCAGCAAAAGCACCTGACAGTGAACAATCGGTTCGCTTAACAACCGCCACAAAAAAGGTCGTAAAATCATGTGGGTCACAGGGGTGACCTGCTTTACAACTATCGCAACTTACGACCGTAATTGGCAGGCTCCATCATGGTCATAAGTCTTTGAAGCAGCGCCCCATAGGAGCATAAACACTTTTTGGCCAGGGGCCGAAAGCTTCTGGATGCCCTGATCTCGCGGGAAGTCAGGCACCCTTTCTCTGCAAAAAGTGTTTATGCTCCTATGGGGCGCTGCTTCAAAGAGCCCCATAGGGCTTGAGGACCCCTTTGCCACCGAGAATGGAGCCCCCGGAGGGAGCGCGTGTTACTCCGGGCCTCCGTTCTTGGCAGCAAAGGCCTCCTTGAAGCCTCTGCCACTGAAAACAAAGCCCTGGGTTGATACGCTCATCACCCTGGGCCTCCATTCACAGCAGCAAAGGGTTGACATGCGTGTTGCCCCAGCCTCCATCAAGAACAAAGGCAGGAGGCAATGTGTGCATCAACCTGGGGCTCCATTCTCGGCGGCAGAGGCCTTTTGCAAAGATGATAAAAGACTTTGCAAGCAGAGGGGAGGCTTCGATGTTTCAGCCCTTACAACAATTTGCAAACCCTTTTGCTGCAAATCTCATCCAGGTCTCCATTTGCAGAGAACGGAGGCCTAAAGTACCGTGAGCTCTTGAGCTACTATTCTCACCTGGTCTTGCGGTACTTTAGGCCTCCATTCTCTGTGAATGCACTGGAGGCCTGAAGCATCGAAACAGGCCAAGAAAGCGAACACTCTCTAGATCAGGGGTCTTCAAACTTGGCCCTTTTATGACTTGTGGACTTCAGCTCCTAGAATTCCTCAGCCAGGCACGCTGGCTGAGGAATTCTGGGAGCTGAAGTCCACAAGTCATAAAAGGGCCACGTTTGAAGACCCCTGCTCTATATCTTCGCAAGGTGAGTAGCCACAGGCTCAGTGCCTGTGGAGACCCGGGGTGGGGGTGGGGGAGGGAATAGCCAAGGTGAATGTTGCACTGCCTCTGCGATCGTTCGTAAGGGTGAACGACTGCTGTGCTGCTACAACATTCATAATTTCGGGACTTGTTCGTAAACACTAGGAGGCGCTTATTGCGTAATTTCAAATGTCCACTAACGGAACGTTCGTAACTCGGGGATTATCTGTAAAGGTAGTATACAAAAAATAAACAACTAAAAATAGGAGAGTGCTGCTTCTGAAGTTACAGCCAAACCCCCGAAGGAAGAGAAATCCCGGAGACCCCCACAATATTCCCACTTCCTCTCCCAGATACCCCGGGGGAGGGTCTGCTCTGCGCCCACCGGCATTGTTGATGAGGATGTCCAGACGGGGCTCCGATTTTAAGAAGGTCTGTGCAAAACCTCGCACGGAGTTCAGGTTGGCCAGATCCAGGATCATCAGGATCACCTCCGAGTTCCCGCTTTCCTGGAAAAGGAGCAGAAGGAATCCTGAGAAGAATCGGGATCAGGTGCGGCTTCAAAGGCTGATCCAGGTTTACTCACCTTTTACGTATGTCTGCTCACCTCCTAGCAATCACTCTGGGTGGTGTGACATAAAACACTACAGGCAGCCCTCGACTTACAAGCATTTGTTTAGTGACCATTGTAAATAGCCCAGACCTTTTTTCTAGTCTGGGACCAGCTGCCCAGGAATGTGTAAGCCTGGCAAACGGTAATCATTCTTCTGTACAGGGACGAGGAACAGTATATGCACCATGTATGAGCAGGTCGTTTGATAAGGTTCTATGCATACCAGATTTAGATCACAATTTGCTGAGTGTGTCTCGCTTAGACAGTGAAAGGTATGAAGTAATTTTTGTAAAATGTACATGCAAGGTCATAAAGAATGACAGGGTGTGTGCACAAGGTTTGAAACTGAACAATTTATATGTTTTGAGCCACTAGGAAACAGGTGGCAGTGCACAATTGTTTCTAATGAAAAATAGGTGCACACATTCATTACACAGAAGGGTAGGTCATGCAAGCTTTAAAGTATTGCAGAAAACGCCTGACTTGGTTGTAGATTTGAATGTAAAAGATTGTGAAGACCGTTTGGATTGTGCTATTTGCAAAGAGACAAAATCAAAAGTATACCCTGTCAGCAACAGAAGTGATAGGAAATCAAAAAAAAATTTCAGTTACTTCATGCTGATTTAATTGGCCTTCTATCCCATCAATGGGAGGGGCCCAATTTGCTTTGCTAATTGTTGATGGTTACTCTAGATACGGGTTTTGTTATTTACTAAAAAGCAAAACTGAAGTGTTTCAACAATTTAAACATTGGGTAATTTTTGTAGAGAGGAGGTATAATCAAAGGGTATGTCAGCTACGGACAAACAGAGGAACCGAGTTCATGTCTAACATGTTTCAGCAGTGGCCGAGAAAGAGAGGCAAAACCCAGAGAAAGACGAACCCCTACATTCCGGCAGAGAATGGAGTTGCTGAATGCAGACATGGTGTCTTACAGACTATGAAAGTTGCATTGCTAGAAAGATGCAGGAATGAGTAAACTATATTGGGGTGGGGCAATTTTAACTGCCAATTATTTGGTCAATAGACTGTGGAGTTCAGCAATTAATCAAGCTCCATGTTACATGTTATATGCAAAGCAACCATCTTTGGCACATGTAAGAATCCTTGGCAGCAGTGCACGGGTGCACATTCCCAAAACATTTAGAAAGAAAATATAGCCTGAAACAAGCATTGAGAAATTGGAACCAATGTTTAGATGCTGTTTTGAAAAAAAAATGGGTTTCAGAAGTTGTAAAGCTGATCCATCCTTGTATACTCAAAACTGTGATGGCAAAATATTGTTAGCATTTGTGGATGATATTTGTTATATAACAAAGTCACGCGTGGCTGCCCCAGTGTTATTTAAGGAAAAGAAGGGTGGGTCTTTGAGGCACTGCGTCGATTTTAAAGGGTTAAATGCGGTCAGCGTAGAAAATATGTACCCCCTCCCTCTGATGAAAGACATGTTAGCCCACCTGGCCAAAGGCAAAATTTTCACAAAACTAGACTTGAGGGAAGACTATTACCGGGTGAGGATTAGGGAGGGGGATGAATGGAAGACGGCCTTCAATTGCCCCTTAGGGAATTTCCAGTTCATTTCGGACTGCAAGAAGCTTCTGCTGTATTTATGCAGCTGATAAACCAAGTGCTGCATGATCAGTTTTGATTTACCTTGACAACATCCTCATCTTTACTGAAACCATGGAGGAACACATCCAGCTAGTGTGAGAGGTCCTCAAGAAACGGTTGAAGGTTAGCCTGTATGCCAAACTCTCTAAATGCGAGTTTCATCAGATGCACCTCGACTACTTGGGCTACCGAATCTCTAGTGAGGGGGTGGAAATGGACCAGGCCAAAGTCAAAGTGGTGCTGGAATGGCAACTTCAAAGTTTTTTGGGGTTCGCAAATTTCTATCGGCAATTCATCCCCTCCTTTGAGAAAATCATCATGCCCATTACTGAATTATTAAAAACCAGTAAAAGCGGGGGGAAGCCCCAACCTTGTCAGCCTTTACAATGGACTATAGGATGTCAGGCAGCTTTTGAACAGTTAAGGAGACTGTTTGCAGCAGAACCATTTCTTAAATACCCTAACCCCAAGGAACCATTCACCATCCAAGCTGATGCCAGTGATGTTGCTGTGGGTGCTGTCCTCCTACAAAAGAATGCATAGGGGGATGTACAACCCTGAGCCTATACTTCCAGAAAACGTTCAGAAACAGAGAGAGATGATGGGCTGTTTGGGAGAAGGAGGCTTTTGCGGTCAGGTGGGCTTTGCTAACTTGGTGCCACTTCTTGGAAGGAAGGAAGCAAAGTGCCTTTTGAGGTATGGATGGATCATAAAAATTTAGAGGCACTGAAGACCCCTCGAAAGTTATCTCCTAAGCAAGTTAGGTGGGCCCAGTATTTCAACCATTTTAATTTCACTCTCAAATACCTCCCTGGCGGAAAGAACTTTTTGGCTGATGCTGATGCTTTGTCTAGATTCAATGCCCCAATATAAGAGCCGCCGGGAGGAGGTAATTAATTCCATTGTTTCTCTGCCCCAGTCAGCCTCTCAAGTAACCATGAGAGGCTAAACGCAGAGGAGATCCGACGAGCGTGATAGTCAGTTAACACAAAAACTCAAAGAGGAACTAAAAACAGACTTTTGGTTCAGCGACAATAGCTCGACATTGACCTATCGAGATGGTCTAGCATGGAAGGGCTCTAAGCGATACCTTCCAGCCTCCCTCAGAATTCAAGCCTCCCAACGAAATCATGATGCAAAACAAGCCGGTCACTTTGGATTTTTAAAATCTTTGCATTTGGTGTGGCGGCAATTTTGGTAGCCAGGCATGAAAAAGGACATTGAACGTTATGTACAAAACTGTGCTACCTGTGCTGCTATGAAAAAGCACCCTGGCAAACCTCCTGGTTTGTTGCAACAAGTGGCAGATCCTTCCCAGCCCTGGGAGTAAATAGCCATGGACTTTACTGTTGAATTGACAGAAAGCAGGGGGAGCACAGGGATCTGGACTGTCATTGATCTTTTCTCGAAGCAGGCTCACTTCATCGCTTGTTCGGGACTCCCATTTGCCCAAAAGCTAGCCAGGTTATTTTAAAAACATATCTATCGACTCCATGGGGCACTGAAATGGATTATAGAGGGGTTCAATATACTGCAAAATTCTGGAGGGAGTTATTGTTGTTATTGTTGTTACTATTATTATTGTTGTTATTGTTGTTGTTGTTGTTGTTGTTGTTGTTATTGTTGTTATTGTTGTTGTTGTTGTTGTTATTGTTAATAATAATAATAATAATAATAAAGTTGGAAGGGACCTTGGAGGTCATCTAGTCCAATCCCCTGCTCAGGCAGGAAACCCTATACCATTTCAGACAAATGGCTGTCCAGTCTCTTCTTAAAAACTTCCAGTGTTGGAGCATTCACCGCTTCTGGAGGCAGGTTGTTCCACTGGTTAATTGTTCTAACTGTTAGGAAGTTTCTCCTAGTTCTAGGTTGTTCGTCTTCCTTGATTAGGTTCCATCCGTTGCTTTTTTGTCCGCCTTAAGGCGCCTTGGAAAAATAGCTTGACTACTCTCTCTTTGTGGCAGCCCCTGAGACTATTGGAACCACTGACTATATGCCCCCCTCGTCATTCTCTTCATTAAAATAGACATGCCAATCCAGGCAACCGTCCTAATATGCTTTAGCCTCCAGTCCCCTAATCATCTTTGTTGCTCTTCTCTGTACTCTTTCTAGAGTCTCAACATCTTTTTTACATCTTGGTGACCAAAACTGGATGCAGTATTCCAAGTGTGGCCTCACCAAGGCATTGTAAAGTGGTATTAATACTTCACGTGATCTTGATTCTATCCCTCTGTTAATGCAGCCTAGCACTGTGTTGACCTTTTTGGCAGCTGCAGCACACAGCTGGCTCCTATTTAAGTGATTGTCCACTAGGACTCCGAGGTCCCTCTCACAGTTACTACTATTGAGCAAGGTACCTATACTATACCTGTACATTTGGTTTTTCTTGCCTAAATGTAGAACCTTACTTTTTTCACTATTGAATTTCATTTTGTTAGATAGTGCCCAGTGTTCAAGTCTATCCAGATCCTCCTGTATCTTAAGCCTGTCTTCTGGAGTGTTGGCTATTCCTGCCAGCTTGGTGTCGTCTGCAAATTTGATGATTTCCCCATCTATCCCCTCGTCCAAATCGTTGATGAAGATGTTGAAGAGCACTGGGCCCAGAACAGAGCCCTGGGGCACCCCAGTACACACTTCCCTCCGTGTAGATGCAGTTCCATTGAGGACCACACGCTGAGTACGGCTGGTCAGCCAGCTACGGATCCATCTGGTGGTGATGCTGTCTAGCCCACATTTTTTTTTTTTTTTTTTTTTTTTTTTTTTTTTTAACAAAATAATTTTTATTGAATACAAAAAAAAAAAAAAGATTAAAAAACATTGAACATAGTGTATCATCTTTGACATACATCTTTGTCTAAACATCATTATTATACATATACTTTATACATTTCCAGATATTCGTCCTCTATTTACACCCTCTAATGACTTCTTCCTTTTTTCTTTCCATTTGTTAAAATTTACTCCAGATTAAATTAGGATTCTGTGTCCTCATGATTTTTTAATTCTTTCGCAACTATCCAAAATTCTGCGCACTACAAAATTTTCCTTATTAACGCCTCCCATAGGCACTTTCATTTGTTTTCCAATTTTGGGGCAAACAAAATTCTTTGCCGCCTTCTATTACATGAATAATAGTATATATCATCTTTGTTATATTTTTTTCTAATATGGCACGTAGTAGCATCTCTGGGTTATATTGAGTTTTTGAACCCGTCATTTCTGTTTTATTCCAATTCCAAACCCTGCCAATCAACCTGCTATCTATCAAATAGTAGGTAGATTTACTTATGATCACTTTATCAAATGCCTTACCTGAAGTCCAAGTAAATTAATCCACAGCATTCCTCTGATCCATGTCTAATTTGTCCATTTGGTCAAAGAATGCAATAAGATTTGTCTGGCATGATCGGTTTTTGACAAACCCCATGTTGTCTTTTAGTAATGACTTGTCTGCCTCTAGATAATAATAATAATAAAGTGGAAGGGACTTCCTGTGGCTTCAACACCTTCTACATTTATCTCTGTTAGTGAGCAATTAGATCCAGAATGGCTAATCCCCTAGTTCCCTTCCTCTACTTTTTGGGAGGGACAAAGTTGTTGCTAGGTTTGTCAGAAACTGTTTGATATTCCACTTGGTGCAGAGTTTGTCTCCCAGTTGATGTCAGGGTAGTTAAAGTTCCCCCTATAGATGTTCGCTGATTCGTTGTTTGATTATCTTTTCCAGAATCTTCCAGCGATTGAGTTCAGCTGAAGGCTCTGTAGGTCCTGTGTCCATTTTTTTTCCTTTTTTGAAGATGGGGAACTACATCAGCTCTTTTCCAGTCCTCCGGTAGTTCCCCAGTGCTCCAGGATCTTTGAAAAATATAGTTCAATGGTTCTGAGATCACATCTGCCAGTTCCTTGAGAACCCTGGGGTGTAATCCATCTGGTCCTGGTGATTTGAACTCGTCTAGGCTGGACAGGTGCTCACTTACCGTTTTCTTGCCTATCTTAACTTACGTTTCTATTCTGTTTTTTATGGCACTATTAACTTCCATCCCATCCAGCACACTGTATGAAACAAACCAACTAATGTACAGTACAGCCGCCGTTATAACTGCAGAATTGGGTTATAAAATGCCAAAAAACAAGCCCACTGGAACACCAAAGTGGAAGATTCGACTTGAAAATAAAATAAAAAAACTACGAGGAGATGTCAGCAAACTGAAATACTTGAAAGAAGGAAAACTAAAGAACGAAAAGCTGAAAAATAGTTTATACAAACAATATAACCTGGAGGAATTATTATTATTATTATTATTATTATTATTATTATTATTATTATTATTATTATTATTATTATTATTATTATTATTATTATTATTATTATTATTATTATTATTATTATTATTATTATTATTACTACTACTACTACTACTACTACTACTATTATTACTATTACTACTATTACTATTATTGTTGTTGTTGTTGTTTGTTGTTGTTGTTATTGTTATTATTATTAATTATTACTGTACACAGTAGCACCAGTCTTACTCCATTGAAAATAGCCAGTGGTCTAGAGTTTGTCCCTATGCCTGAATACCCCCAGGAACCTCCTGTTTTGCAAACCTTACATCAGTGGGTGACCTCTTTACAAACTGTTTGGGCCAATGTAAAGAAAGCTCTGATCCAAGCTGCTAAGACATATAAAGAGCAGTCTGATAAGAAGCGATATCCTCAGAAACCATTTCCTGTGGGGGGAAAGGTTTACCTCTCTACTAAATATCTAAGGTTGAAATTACCTAGTAGAAAATTGGGACCTAAGTTTCTTGGTCCTTTTTCCATAGTCAAAATTATCAATCCTGTCACAGTTCAGTTGCAATTTCCATGACTATTAGGGAAAGCTCATCCTGTTTTCCATTGCAGTTTGTTAAAGCCAGTTTCAGAATCGTCCTTGTGGCCAATTCCCAAGAAAGCACCTGGTCCCATTCTGGTGGAGGGGAAAACTCATTATGAGGTGGAACGTACTCTTGATTCCAGATTATATAAGGGAAAATTACAATATCTGGTTCAGTGGAAGGGTTACCCCTTATCGGAAGCTACCTGGGTGAAAAGTACTGGCGTGAAGGCAGATAGACAGATAGATTCAGAGATTTTATGATAAACATCCACAGAAGCCCAGGGGGGATTCTTAACTTGCATTTTTGTTTCATTTACAGGACTTGCTTTCTTCCTAGGGTGGCCAACTGTCAACTCTACAACAAACCTGGCTGCAGCCATTTTGCTTGTTCTAGGTTGCCACAAGAATGGGGGGGGTGTATGGAGGATTTTTACTAGTTATAAACATTTTACTGTTCCATGGGAACCAAGGTCGGTTAGGTGGGGGCGTGAGCATTTAGTTAGAAAGCCCACCAAGCTATTTTATTAGGGAACGTAGCTGATTCCATGGCAGTGGGGTGGGAAGTTCAGCTTTGTAATATTGTTTCGTTTTGGAGGGGACTTCAGACTTGGTTTCACTTTGCATTTTATTCTCTGCTTTGATCAGAGATAATGGACTAGACCAGGCATGTCAAACTCACGACGTCACGTGATGTCGCACGACGTATCGCGACTTTTTTCCCATTGCCGGCAATGGGGTGGGCGTGGTTTCAGCGTGATGCATCCGGCCTGTGGGCCGGCAGTTTGACATGCCTGGACTAGAATCTAGACAGCTTTATAAGAGACTTGAAACAGTTTGTGGTCTTCCTACGCCCTAAATATAATGACAGATGGTTAAAAGAGGGATTTGAAGATTAGCGTAATGTTTAGCTCAACCTGTTGACTGCTTTTTCTTCTTGCTTCATATACATATACATACACACATAAACACACAGACACAAACACACATCTTTGTAAAAAGGGAGGAGAATTTATTGCTTTTTCTTTTCTTTCAGCACCCAGCCGGGGTGAATCCTACATGTTAAATGTTAAATATTAAATTTAATTGACCACTTCTTCTTTTTCTGTACACTGTTTTTTGTTGTTGTTGTTGTTGTTGTTGTTGTTGTTGTTGTTGTTAGGGTTGAATGTATGCATTTATTTTGTTTCATTTGCTTGTTTATTGTTTTGCACTTTATTCTCTAAGCTAAAACAATAAATAAATATATAAATCGGAAGGTTGCAAAAGGGGATCATATAATCCGGTGACACTGCGACCGTCATAAATATGAGTCAGTTGCCAAGTGTCTGAATTCTGATCATAGGAACATGGGGAGGCTGCAATGATCGTGTGAAAAATGGTCATAAGTCACTTTTTTTTTTTTACTGTGGTTGTAATTTTGAACAGTCACTAAATAAACTCTTGTAAGTCACAGACTACCTGCATAACATCTATCCCACTGTGACTCTACGGCACCATATTATGGAGATTTTATCATGGTTTCACCCTAATTTAATATTTTACCTCGTCTGTTGTAGTGTCCACCCATTTGATATACACGTATTTGTTGATGCTTTATTTATATCTACATTTGCATCTGCATGTATAGTGCGTTTTATCTGCATTGCATATCAGGGATTGCATAACCTCTGTAGATGCCATACGCTAAATAAATGAATAAAATCCACCAGGAAAAGACCTGAGTGCTGAAGAACGGAGGGAAGGAGGGAACCGCATGGCAGGCGCTTACCCGTCTGATGTCGCACACAGCCGATTCTCCTCTTGCTTTGTCGCGGCATGCCAGAATGACACGGGCGCCTCTCCGGGCCAGATCCACCGCTGTGGCCTTCCCGATCCCTGAATTTCCACCTAGGAAAGGCCAGAGAAAGGATTCACCGAGATCGCCCAGCCTTTGATGGGGACCCAGGAGCCGGGCCTGCCTTTGTGTGCCTGCAGTTTTTGTGGCGTCACACAGTGAAGCACTTGTGTGGCAGTGTTTCTCAACCGTGGCAACTTTAAGACGGGTGGACTTCAACTCCCAGAATTAAAAGCATCTTAAAGTTGAGAAACCCTGGCTCAGGGTGTGATTTTCACAATTCTTTCAGAGCAGTCTTACATCAACAAAAAAGAATAGCTTAAAATTATTCAGGGGTAATACAAATAGTCCTCGACTTACAACCATTATTTTAGTGATCGTTTGAAGGTACAACAGTACTGAATTTTTTTCACAGGATTCTAATATTTCAAAAAATGGGATGCAATGTTTCTGTCAGACCAGAAGATGGCGCAGGTCTCCCAACACTGGCTCTGCAGGATGTCACTTTGCTAACACAAGTTACAAAACAATTTGAAGGCCAAACATGCATTAATGCATTAATGCATGGATGAGGGCAGGCGTAGGCAACCTTGGCTCTTTTATGGCTGGCTCAGGAATTCTGGGAGTTGAAGTCCACGAGTCATAAAAGAGCCAAGGTTGCCTACCCCTGGATGAGGGGAACTAACTAATCGTCTTTTCTCACTCTGATCCGGGGACAATGGTTTGCTTCGTTTTCCCGGTCAAGGTCAATTTTCCTTGGACTTTCAGGCGTTGATTCGCAGTCCATCCACCTCGATCCATCAATCAATTCACTGCAAATTTTGTTTTGAATGTACAGGTAATCCTCGACTTACATCCACTCACCTGGAAACTGATATGTATTTACAACAATTGCAGCATCCTGGGGTCACATTTGTGACTTTGCCAGCTGGCTTCTGACAAGCAAAGTCCAAGGGAGAAGCCGGATTCGCTTAAGAACTGTGTGATTCACTTAACAACTGCAGTGATTCACTTAACAACCGTGGGGAAAAGAGATCATAAAATCAAGCACGATGCATTTAACAACTGCCTTGTTTAGCAACAGAAATTCTGGTCACAATTGTAGTCATAAGCCAAGGACAAACTGTACAGTAATGTTTATAGCAATTGTTACTGGTTAGTTTACAATTGTCATAAATCCTACATAGAATAATCAAGTTGGAAGGGACCTTGGAGGTCTTCTAGTCCAGCCCCCTGCTCAAGCAGGAGAGACCCTATAGGGTTTCCTGCCTCAGCAGGGGGTTGGACTAGAAGACCTCCAAGGTCCCTTCCAACTCTATTATTCTATCATTATTCCTTACTCTACTCTACTCTACTCTACTCTACTCTACTCTACTCTACTCTACTCTATTCTATTCTATTCTATTCTATTCTATTCTATTCTATTCTATTCTATTCTACTCTACTCTATTCTACTCTATTCTAGCCTTTAGGAATGATTGTATTAAATGCCGAACTGAAGTCGACAAACAGCATTTGCACATGAGTGTTTCTTTCCTCTAAGTGTGCCAAATTCAGATGGAGAACAGAAGAAATAGCTTCCTCCATAGAGCGATTTGGACGGTAATCAAACGGAAGTGAGTCAAACGCTGGAGGGAGACTGCGGTGTTCAGCTCACTTAAAAGGCCTGTGTCGCCCTTGCATCTCGATGGAGCCACCTTAAAGTCTGTAATGGCCGGGATGCCTTGCCCCATACGCCTGGGACGGAGGGCTTTAACCGAGTTTCTGTTGCAATGATGGCACGGCAGTTTCTTACCACCCGGTTTGTTATTAAATCAAGCCTCATGTGATCCATTCTTGGCTCCAATTTTGGCGCTAGGTTCTAAAGGTAGTGAAGATTGCACACACACCCACGCCCCCCTCAATTTTAGTTTAAGGCCCTTTGGATAAGATGCGCCAGATGTTTTCCGAATATATTCTTTCCAGTCCTTGTGAGGTCCACTCCGTCCCTTGCCAGGAGCCCTTCATGTAGGGATTGCAGACCATGGTCCTGGAAGCTGAAGTTCTCTTGGCAACCCCAGTTTGTAAGCCAGCGGTTCGTTTCTAAAATCCTTTGCTCCCTCATTGGATGTTGGCCTTTCAGTGGGGAGGGGGTTGCTGGGTTTTTTCCCCCACTTCACAGTTTAAATAATAAATTGTTCCAACGTAAGAGGTGACTTTGACGGACAAAAGGGCCAAATCTCCCTTATTATTTAATTATGAAGTTGGAGAGCAGTTCAAAGGATTTCAAAAAGGATGTTTGAGAAGGTGTAAAAATGCTATTAAGGGAGGCAGGAAGGTCTTCTAGTCTAGCCCCCTGCTCAAGCAGGAGAGACCCTATAGGGTTTTCTGCCTCAGCAGGGGGTTGGACTAGAAGACCTCCCAGGTCCCTTCCAACTCTATTATTCTATTCTTATTCCTTATTCCTTATTCTGTTCTGTTCCGTTCTATTCTAAATTCTAATGTTTGAGGGGCTGCCCCAAAGAAGAGGAGGTCAACCTATTAACCAAAGCACCTGAGGGCAGGACAAGAAGTAACAGGTGGAAACTGATCAAGGAGAGAACCAGCCTAAAACTCAATTTCCTGACAGTGAGAAGAACTAACCGGTGGAACGGCTCCCCTCCAGAAGTTGTGGGCGCTCCGTCACTGAAGGTTTTGAAGAAGACACTGCTCAGCCCCCCCCCGTCTGAAATGGTACAGGGTCTCCTACTTGAGCAGGAGGGGTGGAGTAGAAAGACCTCCAAGGTCCCTCCCAACTCTTCTGAGGCTACCCCAATGCATGGGTCTGGGTCTCCGGCAGCGCAGCGCAGCCCAGCACGGAACTTTCTCCCCTGCTCTTCCGACCCCCGTCCTTCCTTCCCGGGCAGGGGTCCCGGGCAGCCCCGGCGACGGCTGGTCTCTGCGGACCCTCCCGGATCCGCTGCTCCCCTTTGGGTTCTCACCTGCTTTATTCCAAAGATGCTTTTCTGGCCGGACTTTCTTGCTTTTGTTAATGTCAATGCCCCCCATCCCAACCTCGATGCCCCCCCCGCCTCGGATGGGAGCGCAGCAGCCCCCCGGAGCTACCTGTGATGAGAACTGTCTTGCCCCGCAGGCTGACCGCGTTCCGGCACCGGGTGGCCGCCGCGAAGGTGTAGTAGAGCAGCGCGTAGAGCCCCAGCAGCACCGCCGCGCCCGCCGCTAGCATCGCCAGCACATCCATGGCCCGCTCGCCCGCCTGGCCTCGCTACCTTGCCCCGCAGCCCAGGAGCGCTTCGTTTTTACTGGGACGGTCCCCGCCCCCGCCTTCCGCTCCTCCCCGCGTGGGAAAACCACCGCCACGGGCAGCACTGCCAATCTCTCGCCCTCCCCTCTTTCCCTCTTGGGCTACGAACGGAGGGAGGGAGGAAAGAAAGAAAGAATTGAAAGAGGGGAGGGAGGGAGGGAGGAGGATGGGAATGAGAAGGAGGAAGGAAGGAAGGAAGGAGGACGGAAGGAAGGAGGAGGGAGGGAGGGAGGGAGGTAGGGAGGGAGGGAGAGAGAGAAAGGAAAGAAAGAAAGAAAGAAAGAAAGAAGGAAAGAAAGAAAGAAACAAAGAAAGAAAGAAACAAAGAAAAAGAAAGAAAGAATAAGAAAAGAAAGAAAGAAAGAAAGAAAGAAAGAAGGGAAAGAAAGAAAGAAAGAAAGAAAGAAGGAAAGAAAGAAAGAAACAAAGAAAGAAAGAAACAAAGAAAAAGAAAGAAAGAAAGAAAGAAAGAAAGAAAGAAAGAAAGAAAGAAAGAAAGAAAGAAAGAAAGAAAGAAAGAAAGAAAGAAAGAAAGAAAGAAAGAAAGAAAGAAAGAAAGAAAGAAAGAAAGAAAGAAAGAAAGAAAGAAAGAAGGAAAAAGATGTGCTGGCTGGGGAATTTGTGGGTTGGCCCACACATCTTAAAGTTGCCAGGGTTGAAAATTCTGCTTTACAGTTTGGCCAGGGTCACTATTGCAACATGAGCAGCTTTATAATGCTTAACAGTCAATGAACATCTTATAAATAATGGCATATAAGATAAGATAACCTTTATTGTCATTTTTTTTACTGTGGGCACAACGGCACACATCAAAAATGAAATTTAGTTGCCCACTCTCAAAGTGAAACATATGCATGACACACACCTAAAACATATTATATGCAACATATGTATAGACCCACCCCCCTACATATACATAACAAATAAATATTAAATAGTGTCCATCTTGAATATATAACGCAAGGAGGAAGTTTGAGAGTTCGCAAGGTTAATGCTGTATGGAATGAAACTGGCTGAATCTGGATGTTCTGCTTCGGATACCACGAAGCCGCCTCCTCCCAGAAGGGAACAAGGAAAACCGGTTGTGAAGAGGATGTGTAGTGCCCCAGATAATCTTTCGGACCCTGCTCAAGCAACGCTTCTGTGCTATGTCCTGGATGGGAGGGAGGGAACTGCCAATGAACTTTTTGGCCATCCTCACCACTCTCTGCACCGCCTTCCTGTCTGAAGCAGTGATGCCTCCAAACCAGACTGTGATGCTGTATGACAGGATGCTCTCGATCGTCCCCCTGTAGAAAGTGGTCAGGACAGGGGAGGGAAGATGTGCTTTTCTCATGCAACGCAGAAAATGCAGGTGCTGCTGTGCCTGCTTTACCAGTTTCTCACTGTTGAGCGACCAAGCCAGCCTACTCATTAGCTGCACACCCAGGAATTTGATGTTGGTAACCATCTCCACAGGTGAATCATTGATGCACAGAGATGTGTGGCTGTGCCTGCCTTTTCTGAAATCGACAATAATCTCTTTGGTTTTTCCGCTATTTAAAACTAGGCTGTTTTCCTTACACCAGTTCACCAAGCCCTCAACCTCCTTGCAGTAAGCTTCCACCTTGTCATCAAGGTGGATGCTTGCCTCATCCTAAGATGCAAAAGATGGCTGTTGACATAGGATGGTATTACGGGCCTTCCCGGGCAAGGGCTGGGGTCAATACCACCCCTCTGAGGGCAGCATTCTCTGTACAGATGGTCAATAATAGTAAGAATAACAGTATAACGGAGTTGGAAGGGACCTTGGAGGTCTTCTAGTCCACTCTGCAGCTTAAGCAGGAGACCCTATATCGTTTCAGTCCTATCTCTTCTTAAAAGCCTCCAGTAATGGAGCACCCACACCTTCTGGAGGCAAGGAGTTCCACTGGTTAATTATTCTCACTGTCAGGAAATTTCTCCTTAGTTCCAGGTTGCTTCTCTCCTTGATTAGTCTCCATCCATTGCTTCTTGTCCTGCCTTCAGGCGCCTTTTGAGAATAAATTGACCCCCTCCTCTTCATACAATACAATACAATACAATCGTTCTTCGTTTTTTTAGCCTCCAGCCCCCTAATCATCTTTGTTGCTCTTCTCTGCACTCTTTCCAGAGTCTGAACACCTTTTTTACATCGTGGTGACCAAAACTGGATGCAGTATTCCAAGTGTGGCCTTACCAAGGTGTTGTAAAGCGGTATTAACTCTTCACGTGACCTTGATTCTCTCCCTCTGTTAATGCAGCCTAATGCAGCCTAGAGGTAAATGCTCCAAGACTGGAAGTTTTTAAGAAGAGACTGGACAGCCATTTGTCTGAAATGGTATAGGGTTTCCTGCCTGAGCAGGGGGTTGGACTAGATGACCTCCAAGATCCCTTCCAACTTTATTATTATTATTATTATTATTATTATTATTATTATTATTATTATTATTATTATTATTATTATTATTATTATTATTATTATTATTATTATTATTATTATTATTATTATTATTATTATTACTGTGTTGGCTTTTTTGGCAGCTACTGCACATGGCTGGCTCATGGTCAAGTGATCGTCCACTAGGACTCCAAGGTCCCTCTCACAGTTCCTGTTTTTAAGCCAGGTCTTGCTCAATCTGTATTCGTGCCTTTGGTTTTTCCTGCCTAAGCGTAAGACTTTGCTTTTCTCCCCGTTGAAACTCATTTTGTTGGATAGGGCCCGTTGTTCAAGTTTGTCAAGATCTTTTTGGATCCTGAGTTTGTCTTCTGGGGTGTTGGCTACTCCTGCCAGTTTGGTGTCATCTGCAAATTTGATGAGATCCCCTTCAATTCCCTCATCTAGATCATTTTTGAAGATATTGAACAGTAGTGGGCCTAAGACGGAGCCTTGTGTTACCCCACTGCTTACTTCCCTCCATGTGGATGTGGTGCCATTGAGGACTACTCGTTGAGTACGGTTTGTCAGCCAGCTACAGATCCATCTGCTGGTGATGTTGCCTATCCCACCTTTTCCTAGTTTACTAAGGAACTTGTGTACTGTCACTTTAGGTCAGGCTAGGTTTTCCTTCTCATCCTCTTGGCAGAACATAATGTTCCTGTGTTGATGGGTTTGGTGAAGACTTTCATGTTCTGTGTTTTAATCTTGACTCGCCTACAATCCACATATCTACATCAGTGAGTGGGTGAAATTCCTGCAAAGGAGCTTAGGGCTTTGGTGTCAACTTTTCCACGCAGAGACTTCCACAGTGGGGGATCTTGGAGGTCTTCTAGTCCAACCCCCTGCCCAAGCAGGAGATTCCATACCATTTCAGAGACATGGTTGTCCAGTGTCTTTTTGAAAGTCTCCAGTGATGGAGCACCCACAACTTCTGAAGGCAAGCCAATCCATTGGTTGCTTGTTGCCTTAATTAGTTTCTATTCTTTCACGCTTTGGGAAATAGTTTGCCCCCTCTTCTCTGTAGGAGCCCCTCAAATATTGGAACACTGCCATCATGTCACCCCTAGTCTGTGTCTTCAGTAGACTAGCCATACCCAATTTCTACAACTGTTCTTCGTATGTTTTAGCCTCCAGTCCTGATCATCTTTGTTGCTCTTCTCTGACTCTCTCCAGGGTCTCAACATCTTTTTCATATTGTGGCGATCAAAATTGGATGCAATATTACAAGTGTGGACTCACCAAGGCCTTATAAAGCGGTATTAACACTTCACGTGATCCTGATTCTATCCTAGGACTGCATTGGCTTCTTTGGCTGCTGCCGCACACGGCTGGCTCACATTTAAGTGATTGTCCACTACGACTCCGAGATCCCAGGGGCTGCCACAAAGAAGAGGGAGTCAAGCTATTCTCCAAAGTGCCTGAAGGCAGGACAAGAAGCAACGGATGGAAACTAATCAAGGAGAGGAGCAATCTAGAACTAAGGAGAAACTTCCTGACAGTTAGAACAATTAACCAGTGGAACAACCTGCCTCCAGAAGCGGTGAATGCTCCAACACTGGAAGTTTTTAAGAAGAGACTGGACAGCCATTTGTCCTAAATGGTATAGGGTTTCCTGCCTGAGCAGGGGGTTGGACTAGATGACCTCCAAGGTCCCTTCTAACTTTATATTATTATTATTATTATTATTATTATTATTATTATTATTATTATTATTATTATTATTATTACTATTACTACTATTACTATTATTACTATTATTATTATTATTATTATTATTATTATTATTATTATTATTATTATTATTATTATTATTATTATTATTATTATTATTATTATTATCCCTCTCACAGTTACTGACATTAAGCCAAGTACCACTTATTCTATCCTGTGCATTTGGTTTTTCTTGCCTAAATGTAGAACCTTACTTTTTCAACCATTGGATTACATTTTTTTACATAGGGCCCAGAGTTCAAGTCAAGACCTTTTTGGATCTTGAGCTTGTCTTCTGGGCTGTTTGAGATAAAAGAGGCCATCCAGTCACCATTTTTCTGGAAGGGCTAACAGATTGTCTCTCTATTTTTCTATCTCGACGTAGTTGTCCTGAAATGTTTATCTTCCCTTCAGTCTGTTCTTCTTCTTGATCCTCAGGTTTCTTCTGGTTTATATAGAAAGTCTTTTCCATTTTCAGTGTTGTCAGTCTCTTTTCTGGGTTTTCCATTAACTATGTTTGTTGATCAGTTAAATCTTCTATCATAGTATTTGATTGTTCCACTTCTTCTATTATATTCTCTGTAGTTGATTCTTTAGTTGTAATCAAAGTTTGAGTTTGTATATCTAGGCTGACATCTTGTTCTTTTCTGTAGCTTTGTATTTCATCAAAAGCTGTAAGAATAGTTTCATAAATTGCTTTCAACCTAAAGAGAATCTGTTCCTGATCTTCATCCATATTCTCTTAGTGGTGTGTTAAATTAAAAGCTTTACAATCAGAGAGTGAAAATAATTTTGTCACTGAGTATAGAACACCGCTGGGCTTCTCACAGCTGATATCTGCCAAGGTTGCAAAAGTCTTATCTATAGTCTGTGCTTCAAGCCAAGTCTTTTTTAGACAATAACAAGTTGTAATATCAGGTTTAGCCACAAGATGTCGCCTATACCGTTTAAGATTTTTTTTAAGTCCAAAATTTTTATAATCCTTTTTCCAATTTTACTTCTTTTTTGTAAGTAAAAACCCAAATCTTTAATAAAAATAAGGAATCTTTTAGTCCTCAAATTTTAGAAAGATAGAAATCCAGTTAGAATCAGGTTATTCTTTCAGCGTTTTAAGCTCCCCTGGATAGTCAGTCGCCGCTGTTTTTAGAGGGTGGGATAGAATTTCCTTTCCCTCTCTCCACAGGGGGAAAAATACTTTGGGCAGCTTATACAGGTGGGAAAAATAGTTAGGATTGAAGAGAGGTTCAGATCTCACCCAGTCTCATCTGCGCTGCTTTATAGGTGACTGGTGGTAAGTTTGACTTTGGCTGTCTGCAGCCTAAAGACGGGCCATATTTCTATGGCCAGTCTTTCGTCCGCCGGTTTGGAAGGCTGCCCCGGATCGAGCGGAAGGGCTACTGCAGGGGTCCCCTCCTTGCTTGTCGCCCCGACAGGGTGACTTTTGACCTTTTCCAGGGTCCCCCAGCGGTGCGAAATAGGACATGGCAGACGGAGCTTCCCTTCCAGCATCTGTGGCGGCCATGTCGGCAAACCAGAAGTCCTGCCTATCCCACATTTTACTAGCTTGCCAAGAAGTAGGTTGTGGTCTACTCTATCAAGTGCTTGACTGAAACCTAAGTATATTATGTCCACACCATTTCTCTGATCTACTGATTTGGTCACCTTGTCGAAGAATGAAATAATTCGTTTGGCATGATCTGTTTTCAACGAAGCCATGTTGCTTCTGGTTATGACCTTGTTTGCTTCTAGGCATTTACAGATTTGTTGCTTGATCATTTTTCCTAGATCTTCCCGGGTGTTCATGTCAGGCTAACTGGGCTGTAATTTCCTGGATCTGTTTTCTGACAGGGCAAGTCAATGGGGGTGGGAAGCTGGATTTACTTAATGACCATGTGATACACTTAACACTTAATCGTGGCAGAAAGGTCATAAAATTAGGCACAATTCATTTCACAACTGCCTTGCTTAGCAATAGAAATTCGTGTCCCTGCTTCCGGTTTTGACATCGCGGCAATACGGATGCAGGGAAGCAGGGCTCTGCCTGCCGCACCCAATTTCTTCCATTTGGGGCCCCGAAAAGGGCCTGAAGTCACCCCGGAGAGGCGATGAAACAAGAGGCGACCCTTGTACATCACAGGGAGATGGCGGTCGACCCACTTGATTCAAGGAAGTCCTCAGAACTGACAGGAAAAAGACTGGCTGCACCCATGCAGCCAGTCGGAAGCTACTGACCTCCGGAGAAAGAAAGCGGTATTTAACAAGTGCGAGCAACATGCTTGAATCTGAGTGAGATTATTTTCCTCCCTGTACAATTTTAAAACCTGTTCTTGGGAAAAAAAAGATCTGAAAGCAAGGAAACTCCCAGAACTAAAGGGAGTATAAAATTAATTTGGACATGATAGAAAGAAAAAAGTTTGGAGAGTTATAATTTCTTTTTTTTTTTTACCTTTCTTGGAGAGTATCAGAGCAAAACTTAAGGGAAAAAAATGTTTTTGGTTGGAAAATTACAAAACAGATATCTAATGACATCTAGTGGTGAAAAAAAGAACTATACCAAGCTCTATTTATATTTTGTCTGGAGTGAGGGAACTTGGCCTGAAGCCCAGACATAGATAACAGACTAAACCTTTTGATGTTTCTGAACTTCATAACCTTGTAGATTGCAGCTGGAAAAAGAGAAAAAAAAATTGGGCTGTCTTTTCTGCAGGATGGATTACAACTAAAAGTACAAACTATTTTGAACCTCGGATTACAAATATTGTTTGACCTGTAATTTTATAAACTATTTAGAGACAGACTGAATGGCAAGGAACTATCTACAGTAAGACATTTTGGATTATAATTTTGGCAGATTGGCAACATTGGAGTTTGGGACAATTGGTCAGAGTTGGAGTCAGAAGATAGAAGTGGAGTATAAACTTTTTCCCTCCCCCCATTTTTTCCCCTTATGTTTTTATTTTTTTTCTCTTCTTGTTGTCTGGGGAGCCTATTGGATTATAAACTTTTAATCTCAAAACTACTTAAGGACAGTGGAAGCTTAACTGTTGATGATTTTCTTTGGAGAAGGCCCTATGGACTATTAATTTTGAATAGTAGGACCTTGTGGATTATAAATTTTGACTAAGTGATAATCTTGGATTTTGGACAACTGCTCTGGAAGTGAGCTTCACAAACAGAATTGGATTACAAATATTTTTCTTCTTCTTTGTTCTCCCTTCTTTTTCAGGGAGCTTATTGGATTATAGAGACTATAGATAAGAACTACAAGAGTTATTTAAGACAAATTTAAATGATATATTGTGGTATTGAATACAAGATTAATAGTTTAGTATAAGGCGGACATCTGGGAAAAGTATTAGAGTTGATAAAAAATTTTGGGGGCTGGAATTAAAAACGAGTGTTCTGAATTTAGCTAAAACTGGCAAGGAAAATGCCCTCAGCCACCTCTGTAAGCCCTTTGTATCAGAGATCAATCGAATAAATGCTTCAACAAGAAAAATCTAACAATTTTCAGAAGGAGATGCAAGCGGCATTACAAGCAATCCAAGAGGCAATCTCCTCCCACAAAGAAGATACAAGGAAAAACCATGAAGAGACAAAAGACAACCTTGATAAAATGAATCAAGAAATTCGTAACATAAACTCCCAATGAGAAAGCTTCCGACAGATGGTTACAAAGAATGAACAGAGAATTCAGAAAATAGAAGACAAGTCAGTAGAGACTGATCAAAAGATGGAAGAAATGAAAGATGAAAATCAGAAGCTGATGCAGGCAAATAGAGAATTGGAAGACTCAATGGCAGTTTTGGAAATGGAAAAGGCATCTTATTTTTTAAGATTTCAAAACATAACGGAGGACAAAGAAGAGGATCTCGCAGATTTGATGACAGAGCTATTGGCTGAAGCACTGGAAATCGGGAAACAGGAAATGGAAGGAGAGATAGACCAAATATTTTGAGTCAACTCAAGCTATGCGAGCAGAAATAAAGTCCCTAGAGAAGTACACGTTAGATTGGTCAAAAGATCTATAAGAGATGAGATATTGAGAAGAGCGAGAGATGATCCTCTGCATTATAAAGAAAAGGAAATTGTAGTGCTGAAGCAGATCCGCAGGAGGATAAGAGATTCAAGAAGAGAATTCCAAATCCTGACCAGAAAATTAATTGAAAAAGGAGTGAACTTCAGATGGCTGATTCCAGAAGGGATTTTAATTAATTGGGACATGAAAAGATACAGATTGGACACTGCACTCGAGGCAATGGAATTTAATGAGAGATACAAAGCTTTTTTGGAAGGGGAAAGTCCGGAATTTCATGCAGAGAGAGAAGCAAAAAAAAAAACAGGAAGAGATAGCAATAGAAGGAGCAGCCAAACCAAGGGAAGAAGAAGAAACAGAAAACACAAACATAGAAGAAGGGGCAAAAGCAAAAGAACAAAGACAGATAAGAACAACTAGGAGAATAAAACCTAAATATAATTGAAGAAGATGGAGAAGGAAAATGGGATTCTTTAATGAATATAAATGGATTGAAGTCCCCCGCAAAAAGAAATTATTTTTTTTACACGGCTACAAAAATTAAAAATGGATATAGTTTGTCTCCAAGAAACACATATTAAAAGACAACATTACAAACTGTTGGAACAACCAAAAATCGGGAAACTTCACTTCACACTAGCACAACAAAAGGAAAGAGGAATAGCTTTGTATATTAAAGAAACAATGAATCCCAAATAAATTTATGCAGATGAAGAGGGAAGAATATTAACGGTGGAAATAATGATAAATCAAAAACAGATATTGATGGTAGTAATATATGCTCCTAGTAACAAACAAGAAGAATTTTATCAAAAACTACACAAAAAATAGTGGAATTGGAATATCAAAACATTTGTTTAATGGGAGACTTTAATGCAATAGTAGATGGAAAGCTGGAGTACGGAAGTAGCAAAATAGGGAAAAAAGGAAGGAATACACTACCTAAGATTTTCTTTAAAATGGCACATACAGAATATATGGAGAGAAAAGAACCCCAAAAAATCACAATATACATTTTACTCAACCAGGCACAAATCATGGTCTAGAATTGATATGATGTGGATATCTCCTGAATTAAGCACGATTATAAAAGAGATTGAGATAGAAGCCAATATATGGGCAGACCATAATCTGATAAAGATGACATGGAGAGGAGCTAAGAAAAAACTAAGATGGTTTTGAATCAATCTTTATTGAAAGAGAAAGAATAACATGGATAAAAGAATGGATAAACCTTTTAGACATAAAAGATTACTATACCTAGAAGGGCATGGCCTACAACTTGGATGGCATGCCTTCCTATGGTATGGGAAGAATAAAATACATAGATACTTTCAAAACCACTATATAAGAAGCACACGTCTTCTAGAATGGGAAAAGGTAAAAGCGAAACTTTACATGAAAATACCTGGATGGCTTTCAACAATGGAAGCGTTTGTTCACCCAAACCTATTTAACTATGAGCAAATTGTGAGTTATAAAGACACTTTGAATATTGAAGGAAAACTAAAATCTAGACAAGAACTAGAAGAACAAAGTATAGATTTATCACGGTGGCCACACCTGCAAATTCAAATGAGATATGAAAAAGATGCTAAAACATCTGGATTCTATAAAGAACAGACAGAATTTGACCAGATACTATTGGCATCAGATGAAAAATTGATTAAGAAACTGTATAAGTACATGCTAAGTTTAAAGATGGAAGAGGAACAAGTTAAAGAAACAATGATAACATGGCCAAAAAACTTTGGGCATAACATAGAGCTAGAAAACTGGCAAAGACTTTGGGAAAGAAATTCTAAAATAACAAAGGCGATGGCCTATAAAGAAATCCTATATAAAATGTTTTACAGCTGGCACTTACCACCTGTGAGGTTAGCAAAAATGTTTCAAGATATGTCTAGCAATTGTTGGAAATGTAGACAAAAACCAGGCACATATTATCATCTTTGGTGGACATGCCCTAAAGCCAAAAGATTTTGGTCAAGAATACATATATGGTTAGAGAAAATGATTAAAAAAAACAGATTTTAAGCCAGAATTATTTCTGTTAGGTATAATTGCAGGAAATTATGAGAAAGAATGTGTATATTTAATGTTACATGTATTAACGGCAGCGAGAATTGTATTTGCTCAACATTGGAAAGATGAAGAATTACAGCGGAGGAAGAGATAATGAGGAAAATTTTGGACTGTGCAGAAATAGACAGACTTACATTGAAAATGAAGGAGAAAGAAGATTCAGAATACTTTAGAACAGAGGTCGCCAACCTTTTGGGCACCAGGGATCCCCGGTTCCGTGGAGGGTGTGCGGTTTTGTGTGCTGCCTGCATCTCGCAGATGGGGCTTTGCTTGTTTGTGCGGACCAGTTGCTGGCATGCCACGGCCCGGTACTGGTCCACGAACCGGGGGTTGGGGACCCCTGCTTTAGAACATGGGATACATTTTATCAATGGCTAGAAAAACGAGGTAAAGAGAAAGGAGTTTAACATGTATTAGTAAGCTAAATATTGGAACCCTGACAACAAATTGCTGATAAAATATTAAGAATTTGTGATTATACAAATTTAATAAAATATGTATATATATATATACATATATAAAAATCCATGTCCCAATTATGCGGCCGTGATTTGAGGACTACTTGCACGTGCAACCTATTGAGGAACTTTTGAGCCAGGCGACCCAAACTGAAACCGTGCTGGAGTGGACGGCATTGTTGTAAGCGACTTCAGCAAATGGGAGTAGATCAGTCCAGTCGGTCTGTTGGTAATTAATAAAGCACCTAAGATATTGTTCAAGTACTGAGTTTGAACGTTCCGCCCCACCATTCGTTGCGGATGATGACTAGATGACAACTCCTGGGTGGTCCCTAAAAGGGACAAGAACTCTTTCCAGAACTCTGAGGTGAACTGCACCTCCCTATTAGATATGATACGCTGGGATGCCCCATGTAAGCGGTAGATGTGTTGGACAAACAGCTTTGCAAGTGTTTTTGCTGTGGGGATCTTTGAGCAGGGTATGAAATGCACGTCTTTGGAAAAAAGATCTGTCGCAACCCAAATGACGGTGTTTCCGCTGCTTTCTGATAGCTCTACTATAAAATCCATGGAAATTCCTTCCACGATGCTGAGGGGGTTGCTACTGGTTGTAGCACTCCGGGAGATTTCCCTTGTAGTCTCTTGGCTGATGCACATGTTGGGCAGCTGGCCACATAGCTTTCAATGTCTTTTCTGATTGACAGCCACCAAAATTGTCTCTTAACTAAGTGTAGTGTTTTCACAAATCCAAAATGACCTGCGGATTTCGAATCGTGGCATAGTTGCATGAATGCTAGTGTTTGACTTTTTGGTATGTATAGTTTCTCCACCACCCAGGGTAGTCCGTCTGTTATAGTGCATAGATTTTTGTGATTCAGGAACCACTCATCGGTTTCTAAGGCTTTCCTGAATTCGATCCCTGCTTGGCTAGCTAACGGTTTTTGTAATTTGGCTTGTGTGCGGGTGGTTACTCGTGCAGCCAGCTGGGTTTCAGGCATAAGTGGTTTTGTTACACTGGGCCGGGTACTATTGTATTGCGGCATTCTGGATAGTGCATCGGCCAAAAAATTCTTCCCCCCCGGTGGGTGTTTTATGGTGAAATTGAAACGATGGAAATGTTGAGACCATCACGCTTGTTTAGGGGTTAGTTTCCTTGGTGCTTTTAGCGCTTCCAGATTCTTATGGTCAGTCCACACTTGGAAGGGGATTTTGTTTCCCTCCAAAAAGTGCCGCCAGGTGAGGAGTGCCCACCTCACTGCGTACGCTTCTTTTTCCCAGACCGCCCACCTCTGTTCTGTTTTGGTTAGCTTCCTTGATGTGTACGCACAAGGTTGGAGAGCCCCTTTCTCGTTTTCTTGTAACAGTACAGCCGCCACCGCCACATCACTAGCATCTGCTTGAATCACAAAGGGCTTATCAGGGTCAGGGTGTCGTAGGACGGGTTCGCGGAAAAAAGCCGTTTTAGTCTCTCGAATGCGGCTTGGCATTCTACTGTCCATTTTAGTGGTTGGCTGGGTTTAGGTTTGCCTTCCCCTCTGGTTTTTAACAAGCTGGTGATGGGTAAGGTGATTTGAGCAAACGAAGGAATGAATTGGCGATAGAAGTTGGCAAACCCCAGGAAGCCTTGCAATTGCTTTCTTGTGTGGGGTGGTGCCCATTCTAACAGCGCCCTGACTTTCTCAGGGTCCATTTCTATGACCTCAAGGGAGATGCGATACCCCAGGTAGTCTATTTTCTCTTTGTGAAATTCACATTTGGACAGTTTAGCACAGAGGTGGGCTGCCTGCAATTTGTACAGGACTGCCCTAACCAATTTCACATGTTCTTCCATGGTCTCTGTGAATATAAAGATATCATCCAGGTAAACCAGCACGCCCTTGTACAGGTGCTCCCTTAGTACATCATGTATCAGTTGCATGAAGACGGCTGGGGCCCCTTGCAGTCCAAACGGTAAAACTCTAAATTGGTAACACCCCAGTGGACAGTTAAATGCAGTTTTCCATTCGTCTCCTTCCTTGATTCTGATTCGGTAATACGCCTCCCTGAGGTCTAATTTAGTAAAGATCTTCCCTTTAGACAGATGGGATAGCATGTCCTTCAGAAGGGGTAGTGGGTATAGATTGCTTTTGCTTATGGCGTTCAGAGCCCTATAGTCCAGGCATAGATGAAGCGACCCATCTTTCGGGAGCAGCCATTTTTGGTTTAGCTGGTTGGATGAACCTCCGTTCTAAGCTTTTATCTATGAATTTCTGCATTTGCTCTAATTCTTGGGGACTCAGGGAATATAGCCTGCGCTTTGGGAGTTTTGCCCCTGGTCAGATCTCTATGGCACAGTCTGTAGGTTGATGTGGTGGCAATTCATCTAACCTTTCCTCGCTGAACACTTCAGCTAGGTCCTGGTATTCCTTGGGTATTTTGGGAAGTTCCTTTTGGCCCCAACCGCTGCTTTCTCTGCCGGAGCCTCCCGGGAGGGGTTTGGTGCTGGCACTCTGTTTGATTCCCCTTTTGGGAACCTAAGCTCTGCTGTTCTCCAATCCACCTGTGGATTCCACTTGGCTAGCCACGCCATGCCCAGGATTATGGGGTACTCCATCCCCGGGGTCACTATGAACGTTATAGTCTCTATGTGATCCCCCAGGGTGAGTTGGAGCGGCAATGTCGCTAAGGTGGCCGGCATCCCCCCTTCTATGGACCCATCTAATTGACCGAAAGAAATTGGTTTCTTCAGCCTCCTCACTGGTATGCCTAGATTCCCCACTAGTGTTGGGCTGATCAGGCACCGGGTACACCCAGAGTCAATTAGTGCCCTGACTTCTGCAGCTTTGGGCATGGTGGGGGCTAGTATGGTTACTGTCCTGGTGAGGGGTGCGATGGGTCCACTTACCAGGGGTACATCTACGGAGTTGTCGTCAGATGAATTGGACGCTCCTGCTGTGTAGGCCAGAGTTCCCTTTCCTCACTGAGCAGTCACGGGGAATTCAACGGCCTCCGTGCCTTTCATGGCTGGCTCCTTCAGTTTGGCGGGCGATTTCCCAGACTTCCCAGCCGGGGTCCGGTCTGCCTTCTCAGTTGGGATGCGCGAACAGCATTCTGCGGCATGATGCCCCTCTTTGCCGCACTTTTGGTGGTTGGCTGCTACTTCGTGGTTCCGCAAGATGGCTTCGATGGTGATTTCCCCCATGGTCTCCCTCTGTGCTGCCTCGTGGCCAGGTCGATCTCGGCTTCCTCGGCTAGGATGTACCAATATTGTAGCCGGTGAGGGTCTCCTCACGGAAGGCAGGCATCGTAGAGATCGTAGTTCAGGCCGTCTTTGAAGTGGCTGAGCAGGATGTCCTCAGCCAGTTCAGTTTGCTAGCCAGGGTCTGAAACTCCTGGGTATACTCAGCCACCGGTCGTCTGCCCTGCTTCACCGTTTTTCTAATTTTGCGGGCTTTTCGGTCTGCCAATGGGTCTTCAAACCTGCGCCTGAGGGAGAACATGAATTGGTTGAAGTTCAACAGTTCCGGTGCGTCAGCGGCGTAGAGGTCCACGACCCAGTCTGCTGCAATGCCATCCAGGGCGGCTTGCACAATTCGGATTCTGGCACAATCAGTGGGGATGTCTCGGCCGTACTCCTCCATATAGTTTAAGACCTGGGTTAGGAAGAACCCCAGGCATCGTGACTCACCCCGGAACTTCACATCGAGCGGTGGGAACTTTTGAATGGAGCGCTGCCTCTTCTTTTGATGCGCAGCATCTGCTCGCCGGGGGTAGGGGCAGCGGTGGCGACTGCAGCTGGTTCAGTTGCCTCACTGGACGGTCCTGGGGCTTCAGCCTCAGACTCACCCTCGATCTCCTTCTTTCTGCAACCCAAACAGATAGTTCCGGTGTAGGGTTCAGGTTTCTCCTCCTTCAGGGAGTCTAGGGCAATCTTCATCATGCCGATCGCCTGCTCCAGCAACCGGCTCGAGTGTCCAGGGCGGTCTTCCTCATCCTCGCTGGGGTGGAGGGACCTCTCCACCTCCTCTTTCCAGCCTGGTTGGTGGCTGCCTCGTCGGAGTGTCACCATCCTCGCCTTTTTCTCCGTCGTCCTTCTTCCCAACACCCATCACCACCGAGGTTTGTGGCTGCGCACCTCCACCACCTCCTCTTCCGATGAGTAGGAAGACTCAGAGCTGGATAGCTTGCAGGGTTCCGACCAACAGGGGGGCTCCCCCTTTGCGGTGGATTCTTCCTTCCCTGCTCCGTTGTCTGACATGGTCTTGCAAAGTCCCCCAGTAAGGGCTTTCCTTCCGGGCTGACTATTACTGCAAATCCTGTCTAATGTCATGGCCCACTTCAATACCTCATCCCAAGAAAGTAGAACTTGTGGAAGCAGTTTCTTCCAAAAGGAGCTTTTATTAGGAGAAGCTGATAGCAGGCATAATAGACAGGATCTGAGGGTTTCCCACCAGATCGATAGGTAAAATGTATCCCAAGCATAACCCCACCCCATAGTTCATCTGGTCAGTTGAAACAGGGCAATCCCAAGGTGTTAAGTTCGTTGTGGGGAAAAAGGAGATAACATCAGGCCGTCTCTGGGCTGCAGCGATGTTTATGCGGCTCTTTGCACCTTTCCTTGCGAACACGGAGATAACGCAGTTGCCGGAGGTACATTCCATTCTCCTCCCCCCTTTACTAGCTGACAACAGGGGAGAGAAAGATCACAGAAAGCAGAAACAGCAAAGTGTTACATTGTAGCAAAAGAGGGAAAACAAGGCAATAAACTCCAAGCGCTTCCCCCCTCCCCTCCAGGAGTATGGCAGAACCCAGGGAGAGAAGAGAATGCAATTTGAGTTTAGAAGAAAAAGAAAAGGCTCTTTAAAATATGGTTCTGACAGGTAGTTTTCAGATTCCCTGCAGTTCGATCTCCCAGTTTAATCAGAAGCCGCTTTCGGTTACCCAAACTCCATCTCTGTCCCTTCCCGTCTTAAGTGGTCAGTCCCAGCAGCCTCTCGCTGAATTCCCAGAGCTTCGTGGCCATGTGGTCATCACGGGCCTGTGGCCAGGGCACTTTCGGCCGGCAGTCCACGAAATACCGCCCACTCAGCCTCTCGATGCCCTCCTCGGTGGCGCAGTAGATGGAGGTCTGGGCGCCAGCATTGCTGTCTCGTCTGAACAGCGTGAAGAACCAAAGCAGCCAAAATAACCACCGTCGACAGGAGTAACCAATTTCGGTTCTAACAGCTCCTGAAAGCAAAAGAGAGTCGGTTGTGTGAACGGTCCGGGATGGAAGGAAGCACCTTCCAGGGTGACCCAGATGGAGGAGGAGGAGGAGGAGGAGGAGGGAGGAGGAGGAGGTGGAGATCCTGAATGAACCCTTCGTACATTGCCCGTAGCCCATTTGGCAGCCTTGGGGCAACTTCCAAATAATTTTCGGAAGACCCAACACTGAAGTGAGTGGGCGATGGTGCAAAAGGAGTGTGTGTGTGTGTGTGTGTGTGTGTGTGTGTGTGTGTGTGTTTCCCCTCTTCCTCACAGATACTGCTGAGATGGGTGGAATATTAATTAAACATGGCTGGTATTTTTGGAGCTAAAAGAAGAAGGAAGCAGTGTTTCATTTCATTGTTTGCACTAACTGCTGATTCACATTTCAAAATTCATAGTAAACCAAGATACTTAGAAGATAAATGAAGAAAGGAAATGGATTCATTTTATCTCAGAGATAATTTTTGGCTGTAATATTTAGGAAGCCATTTTTTCCTTCCAAATATGTGATATAATGATGTCACAGTTTGAATGCCTCCATTGTTAGATGTTAGCTATTATAGAACAATGTTAGATATGGGATTTTGTTTTAATTAATGACATCTAAGGATGCTTGAACCATCATAGTTGTGGAGATTTTTCATGGAAGTCTCATTGTGTAGCAAGGAAGGGTGCACCTCTTTTCCTCTTGACATGATCCACATGAAAAATTGTTTTAATTATCGAATTAAAAATTAAAATTCAGTTAGAACTAATGAGAAATTCAGGACAAAGAAAACAGGATACTCAACACAGGACATATAGCATTAAAAACGTAATTTAGTTAGAAACCAAATAATGAGAATTTCAGGATAAAGAATACAGAACACTACTGGTATTGTTGATACACACACATTAAATAACATTAAATAGTGATGTTCTGTCTGTTCCCTGAATTGGTTAAAATAGTGCATTTGTGTGTGTGTGTGTGTGTGTGTGTTGTCACACACATGAATCCACTGGAATTAGGTGGCTCATAGGGTTTGTATAGTGACTGTCCAAAGTTACAACGGCACTCCTGGTGCTTTGGAAAATAGGTCAACCCCCCTCTTCTTTGTGGCAGCCCCTCAAATACAGGTATTCCCCGAGTTATGAGTGTTCACTTAACACTCATTCAAAGTTACGTGATCAGCGCCCCCTAGTGTTTACGAGCAAGTCCCAAAATTACGAATATTGCAGCACCACGGCAATCGTTCGCCCTTACGAGCGACTTCAGTGGCGCTTCAACATTCACCCTATTTCCTCCCCACTCCTCACAACTGCTTCCCCCCCTTCCTGCTGCGCCGGACTCATTTACCTTGCAAAAATCCCCTCTGCCACAGTTTCTTTCCCTTTGAGGGAGAGGAAAGTCGACTTGGAAATGTTTTTTGCGCCGAGAATGGAAGTTTCTGGAGTCCGTGATCTCGCGCAAGTGTTTGAAGTTGCGCCAAATCACGGACCTCAGAAACTTTCATTCTGTATGCGAAAGGTAAGATAAAGATAAATAACCTTTATTGTCATTTTTTATATTGTGGGCACAATGGCACACATAAAAAAAATGAAATTTAGTTGCCCGCTCTCAAAGTGAAACATATACATGACACACACCTAAACATACTATGTACAACATATATATAGACCCACATCCCTACATATACATAGCAAATAAATATTAAATACTGTCCATCTTGAATATATAACGCAAGGAGGAAGTTTGAGAGTTCGCAAGGTTAATGCTGTATGGAATGAAACTATGGCTGAATCTGGATGTTCTGCTACGGATACCACGAAGCCTCCTCCCAGAAGGTAACAGGGAAAACAGGTTGTGAAGAGGATGTGTAGTGTCCCAGAAAATCTTGCGGGCCCTGCTCAAGCAACGCTTCTGTGCTATGTCCTGGATGGTAGGGAGGGAACTGCCAATGATCTTTTCGGCCATCCTCACCACTCTCTGCACCGCCTTCCTGTCTGAAGCAGTGATGCCTCCAAACCAGACTGTGATGCTGTATGACAGGATGCTCTCGATTGTCCCCCTGTAGAAAGTGGTCAGGACAGGGGAAGGAAGATGTGCTTTTCTCATGCGGCGCAGAAAATGCAGGCGCTGCTGTGCCCGCTTCACCAGTTTCTCACTGTTTAGCGACCAAGTCAGCCTACTCGTTAGCTGCACACCCAGGAATTTGATGCTGGTAACCATCTCCACAGGTGAATCATTAATGCACAGAGAAGTGTGGCTGTGCCTGCCTTTTCTGAAATCAACAATGATCTCTTTGGTTTTTCTTGTATTTAAAACTAGGCTGTTTTCCTTGCACCAGTTCACCAACCCCTCAACCTCCTTGCAGTAAGCTTCCACCTTGTCATCCTGAATAAGGCCCACTACTGTTGTATCATCTGCGAACTTCACAATATGGTTGGTGGCAAACCTAGCACAGCAGTCATGGGTCAACAGGGTGAACAGCAGCGGACTTAAGACGCAGCCCTGAGGAGAACCTGTGCTCAAGAAAATGGTATTTGAGGTATTTGTTCCAACTCGCACATATTGGGGCCTGTTGGTAAGAAAATCCAGAATCCAGTTGCACAAAGGAGTGTTTAAGCCTAAAAGGCCCAGTTTGTCTACTAGATGCTGGGGAATGATTGTGTTAAACGCCGAACTGAAGTCGACAAACAGCAAACGCACATGAGTATTTCTTTCCTCCAAGTGCTTCAGGCTCAGATGGAGAACGGAAGAAATAGCATCCTCCGTAGAGCGATTTGGTCGGTAGGCAAACTGAAGCGGGTCAAATGCTGGCGGGAGGCTAGATACAATAGTGTCTTTTATCAGCTTCTCAAAGCATTTCATGATGGTGGATGTCAGTGCAACCGGACGGTAATCATTGAGGCCTGTGATTGTGGACTTTTTTGGCACTGGCAAGATGATGGCCATCTTAAAACACGATGGGACCACTGCCTGCTGCAATGAGAGGTTAAAAATATCAGTGAGAACACAAGCCAGCTCCTCTGCGCATTCCCTGAGGACACGTCCAGGGATGTTATCTGGGCCTGCTGCTTTCCGAATGTTAACTGTCTGCAGTGTTTTCCGGACAGAGGTGACATCAAAGCTAGGCACTTGCTCATCAGGATGGGGCACAGCTTTCCTAGCAGGAGTACTATTTGATGCCTCAAATCTACCAAAAAATGCATTCAGTTTGTTTAGGAAGTCTGTGTCATCCTTACATCTCGATGGAGCCACCTTGTAATCCGTAATGGCCTGGATCCCTTGCCACATTTGCCTGGTGTTTGTTTGGTCCTGAAAAAAGTTCTGAATTTTCTGGCAATGGGCTTGCTTTGCACCTTTTACGGCACTTTTCAGATTTGCTCTGGCTGTTCTAAGTGCCAGCATGTCCCCAGATTTAAAAGCCACATTCCGTGCTTTCAGCATCTTGCGGACCTCATAAGTCAGCCACGGTTTTTCATTCGCCCTCACAACAAAGCTTTTCAGGACACAGACATCTTCTATGCACTTTTGGATATATGCAGACACCGTGGTGGCATACTCCTCAACATTTGTATGTTGGTTATCAGTAGCTGCTTCCTTAAACATGCCCCAATCTGTACATTCAAAGCAGTCTTGTAATGCTTCTATAGCTCCCTCTGTCCAAATCCTCACCTGCTTTACTGTAGGTTTCACTCTGACTAATAAAGGTTTATATGCTGGAATAAGCAGCACTGAGAGATGGTCAGAGGAGCCCAGGTGAGGGCGGGGGATAGCTTTGAAAGCCTTCTTGATGTTGGAATAAGCAAGATCCAGTGTATTGTCCCCTCTGGTTGCAAAGTCCACATATTGATGGAAATGTGGCAGGGTAGCTTTCAAATCCACTTGGTTAAAGTCTCCCACAGCAATAAATGCACCTTCTGGGTGAGTAGTTTGTAAGTCACTGATGGTATGGTGGAGAACCTTCAGGGCCTCTTCTCTGTTTGCATCAGGGGGGATATACACAGCTGTGATAATGGTAACAGAGAATTCTCTAGGCAGATAGAAGGGTCTGCATTTGATGGTCAGAAGCTCCACATCTGGGGAGCACAGACTTGAAACCACCTTGGCATTATTACACCATCTGTCATTTATATAAAAACAGACACCCCCTCCCCTGGATTTGCCACTAAGAGTAGAACTCCTGTCCAACCGAAATGTTGAAAATCCCATCAAGCTAACAGCACTATCTGGAACAGAGGGCTTTAACCAAGTTTCTGTTGCAATAATAACACAGCAATTTCTCACCTCCTGATTTGTTGTTAAATCCAGCCTTAAGTAATCCATTTTTGGTTCTAAGGAGCGAGCATTTGCAAACAAAATAGATGGAAGAGACACTCTGTAAGGTCTAGCTTTCAGCCTAGATGTTAGGCCTCCACGTTTGCCACGCTTCCTCTTCCGGTCGCACCTCTTCCTTTTCTTCTGGAGATAAACAGCAGCGGAGGGAAACTTCCCAGCTGCAATGGCTGCTTGTCCACTCTGCCCCTGCGGCCCGAAACGCTGCCTTTGCTGCTTTTGCTGCTCAAAACACTGAGCACGATGCTGTTTCCCCCTCCAGCAATTCCTTTTCTTCCTCCCAGCTCCTCCAGATATTTCAGCTGATCTCTCACCCTCCATGTCAGCTGCCTGCAACTCCGTCCCTGGTTTTCTCTCCGTCTGCAACTCCGTCCCTGGTTTTCTCCTCCTCCTTCGCAGTAATCCGAAGCCATGCAGTCTCTCCTGAACAGTTTTCTCCACCATTCCTTCCACGCTGAATCTCTTCATCTCCAATAAGGACTGACGTTCGTATGAAAGTTTAGCAGCCCAACTCAGCTTAGTTGTCCCTATTTCCGATTGTACATTTCCCTCCCTAACCCCCACACCTTTGAGAGCTGAAGCAGCCGCAGCCAAGCAAGGCGCCGCCATCTTGAATGCTTCTATAGGTGCCTGTGTCCTGCTCCTGCCCCCAACTCCTTTCTGCCCGAGGGCCGGCCTGAAGCCTTCAACTGAGGGAGAAGGCCAGGCCCCTCACACCCGCGTCTAGACTGCCGGAGCTCGCCACGCTTGGGGAGAACATGACCCTGTTGTCCCCGGAGCTTCGGAGGCCTCCTTCAAGCCACCTGGAACGGAGGCTGGGGGAGGCTTCTGCATGCCTCCGGAGGTTGGATCCAGTACTCGGAGGGGTCTTCCAAGCCGTTTGTGCCAGGAACGGAGGTTGGGGGGCTTTGGAAGCTCCTTTCTGGGCACAAACGGCTTGGAGCAGTCTTCCGAGGCCTGGATGCAGCACTCGGAAGCTCTGTTTTGGGTGGCAGAAGCTTGGAGCAGTTCTCTCACGGCTGGATCCACCCTCCGGAGGCATGCAGAAGCCCCCCCCAACCTCCGTTCCTGGCGCAAACGGCTCGGAAGACCCCTCTGAGGCCTGGATCCAGCCCTCGGAAGCTCCATTCCAGGGACAGCCACGTGGCTCCACAGTTGGGGGAAAGGAGGAGGCAGGCACCACAAACAGCACGAGAATTCAGGTACCCATTCTCTGCGAAAGAGGATCGGTGCCTGAACTCGTAAGGGAGTGATCTCGTTCGAGGTACGAGATTCACTCTATGAGTTTTCGAGTTACGAGTGGAAAGTTCAAGCTCTATTACACTCGTACCTCGAGGACTACCTGTAGTGGAATACTTCTATTATGTCCCCCCTAATCCTTCTCTAGACTAGCTATACCCAAATCCTGCAACCGTTCTTAAAGGTCTCCAGGCCTTTAATCATCTTAGTTGCTCTTCTTTGCACTTTTTCCAAAATCTCAACATCTTTTCGGTAATGTGGTGACCAAAACTGGATGCACGATTCCAGGTGTGGTCTTACTAAGACTTTATAAAGCAGTACTAATACTTCACGTGTTTTTGACTCTATGCCTCTGTTCATGCAACCAAGAGACCTTCCCACCCAGAGATTCTAGGATTCTGGACCCGGGAGGGTGGGAGACGTCTCCCTCCACAGCTGAGCCCGATGGAGGAAACTCCCAGGGTGGCTCTTCAGAGTGGGTCAAGGGGGTCCCCAGTGGGAGAGAAATGCCTGGGGGGTGTCTCCAACTGGGGTGCCTTGGAGCATGACTTCCACTCACCTGGATGAACTGTGTAGCAGGTGACGTTGCTTCCTTCCAGCCGGTTGGCCAATTCTCTCGCATGGAGAATGTTGGCTAGTTTGCTGTTGCAGTACGATTGTAGGGCCTGCCACACACCCTCCGCCGGCTTGTGGATGGTCCGAAAGTCGATCTTCCCAAACATGTGGAAATTCGAGGACACAATTACGACTCGGCTCGGGGCGCAGCGCTTCAGCTGGTCCAGGAGCAGGTGGGTCAGCAGGAAGTGGGCCAGGTGGTTGACCTGGAAACTCAGGTCAAAGCCATCAGCGGTTTGGCGATCCTGAAAGACCCCTGCCAAAAAAGTAAGCAGAGTCTTTGCCTTATGATGGGTAACTTTGTGAACATTCGAAGTTGCAACGGATGTAATTACCAAACGGTAATTACGACCTGCTTCCAAAGTTCCAGTGTCTCCCCCTTGTGGCCACATGATCGCATTCTGGGTACTTGGCAACCAGGCTGCCCTTGGCAACGTGTCAAGTGACTGTGATTTATGACATGTCAAAAAAGGCATTTATTTGCAGTTTTCAGCAAAAGCACCTGACAGTGAACAATCGGTTCGCTTAACAACCGCCACAAAAAAGGTCGTAAAATCATGTGGGTCACAGGGGTGACCTGCTTTACAACTATCGCAACTTACGACCATAATTGGCAGGCTCCATCATGGTCATAAGTCTTTGAAGCAGCGCCCCATAGGAGTATAAATACTTTTTGGCCAGGGGCCGAAAGCTTCTGGATGCCCTGATCTCGCGGGAAGTCAGGCACCCATTCTCTGCAAAAGCGGATGGGTGCCTGAGCATGAGATCATGGCCCCCAGAGGCTTTTGGCCCCTGGCCAAAAAGTGTTTATGCTCCTATGGGGTGCTGCTTCAAAGAGCCCCATAGGGCTTGAGGACCCCTTTGCCACCAAGAATGGAGCCCCCGGAGGGAGCGCGTGTCACTCCGGGCCTCCGTTCTTGGCAGCAAAGGCCTCCTTGAAGCTTCTGCCACTGAAAACAAAGCCCTGGGTTGATGCGCTCATCACCCTGGGCCTCCATTCACAGCAACAAAGGGTTGACATGCGTGTTGCCCCAGCCTCCATTTTCGCCAGCAGAGGCCCTGCCTCTGCCATCAAGAACAAAGGCAGGAGGCAATGTGTGCATCAACCTGGGGCTCCATTCTCAGCGGCAGAGGCCTTTTGCAAAGATGATAAAAGACTTTGCAAGCAGAGGGGAGGCTTCGATGTTTCAGCCCTTACAACAATTTGCAAACCCTTTTGCTGCAAATCTCATCCAGGTCTCCATTTGCAGAGAACAGAGGCCTAAAGCAGGGCTTTTCAACCTTTTCATCGATTGTACCACTTTTAGGATATGGCAATATTTGAGTACCACCTAGCAAGGTGTCAAAAACTTGATGACCAAAAAAAAAAACCCTGTTCAAAGTTGCAATTGCACTGAAATGACTTATGACCATTTTCACACTTATGACCATTGCAACATGCCCTGGGTCATGTGATTTATATTTGGATGCTTGGCAACTGATTCATATTTATGATGGTCACAGTGTCCCAGGGTCATGTGATCCCCTTTTGCAACCTTTTGACAAGTAAAGTCAATGGCAGGGCTGCTGGTGGCCAAGTGCTAAGGCGGGACTTCCCTCCCTCCCTCCTTCCCTCCCTCCCTCTTTCTCATGCCCACCTCCTTCTGAAGGAAGAATTTGAAAACCCCCCCCATATTTTCTCTCTTCCATATATTCATCAAACAAGGAAAAGTCTCCAGAGACAGAAAAGACAAACTGCTGAGTGAACTAGCTTAAAAAGGCACATTTCCCTTTAAGAATTAGCTACTGGCTAGAAAGGAAAGTAAGGAAGAAAAAAAAATGAAGTAAGTATTGGCTGCTGGCTAAGGCAGCCTCCCCAAATGGCTCCATTTATAAGTAAAAGAATCTACAGGCAAAATCCATTCAGGAGAAAAATACTTCAAAATCCCTTGCAGCAAAACTTACAGCTAACAATAGCAGAGCAATAGAAGCTAACACCAGCCATCAGCCATTAGCCAAATAGAAATTGCCAAACACTCCTTAAGAACACAAAGCCCACATTGCACAAATCTCAGAACTTCAAAGTCACAAAAGCACATAAGAATCCTTCCACTCTCCATCTCCTCCCTCTTTCTCATGGGGGAGGGTGAGCCAGAACTGAGTCTGGGCCCTTTGTCTCCCCCCACCCACTGCAGCTCCAGAGGACTCTCTCACTGTAAGTCCTTGCCTGCGCTGGCTCTTTCCCTCCCCCACTACACTTGGCTAGGCAGGGCTGCGTACCACCTGCCACTTGTTAATGTACCACAAGTGGTACGCGTACCACAGGTTGAAAAGCCCTGGCCTAAAGTACCGTGAGCTCTTGAGCTACTAATCTCACCTGGTCTTGCGGTACTTTAGGCCTCCATTCTCTGTGAATGCACTGAAGGCCTGAAGCATCGAAACAGGCCAAGAAAGCGAAGACTCTCTAGATCAGGGGTCTTCCAACGTGGCCCTTTTATGACTTGTGGACTTCCAACTCCCAGAATTCCTCAGCCAGGCATGCTGGCTGAAGAATTCTGGGAGTTGAAGTCCACAAGTCATAAAAGGGCCAAGTTTGAAGACCCCTGCTCTTGATCTTCGCGAGATGAGTATCCACAGGCTCAATGCCTGTGGAGACCTGGGGGATTGGGGGTGGGCGGGGGAGGGAATAGCCAGGGTGAATGTTGCACTGCCTCTGCGATCGTTCGTAAGGGCAAACGACTGCCGTGGTGCTGCAACATTCGTAATTTCGGGACTTGTTCGTAAATACTAGGAGGTGCTTATTGTGTAATTTCAAATGTTCGCTAACAGAACATTCATAACTCGGGGATTATCTGTAAAGGCAGTATACAAAAAATAAACAACTACAAATAGGAGAGAGCTGCTTCTGAAGTTACGGCCAAACCCCCGAAGGAAGAGAAATCCCGGAGACCCCCACAATATTCCCACTTCCTCGCCCTGATACCCCGGGGGAGGGTCTGCTCTGCGCCCACCGGCATTGTTGATGAGGATGTCCAGACGGGGCTCCGATTTTAAGAAGGTCTGTACAAAAGCTCGCACGGAGTTGAGGTTGGCCAGATCCAGGATCATCAGGATCACCTCCGAGTTCCCGCTTTCCTGGAAAAGGAGCAGAAGGAATCCTGAGAAGAATCGGGATCAGGTGCGGCTTCAAAGGCTGATCCAGGTTTACTCACCTTTTACGTATGTCTGCTCACCTCCTAGCAATCACTCTGGGTGGTGTGACATAAAACACTACAGGCAGCCCTCGACTTACAAGCATTTGTTTAGTGACCATTGTAAATAGCCCAGACCTTTTCCCCAGCTCTCAGGAATGTGTAAGCCTGGCAAACGGTAACCATTCTTCTGTACAGGGATGAGGAACAGTATATGTACCATGTTTGGGCAGGTCGTTTGATAAGGTTCTATGCGTACCAGATTTAGATCACAATTTGCTGAGTGTGTCTCACTTAGACAGTGAAAGGTATGAAGTAAGTGTACATGCAAGGTCATAAAGAATGACAGGGTATGTGCACAAGGTTTGAAACTGAACAATTAATATGTTTTGAGCCACAAGGAAACTGGTGGCAGTGCGCAAACAATCTTTTCTAATGAACCAAAGCATGATGGGTGCGCACATTCATTACACAGAAGGCTGGGTCATGCAATCTTTAAAGTATTGCAGAAAACGCCTGACTTGGTTGTAGGTTTGAATGTAAAAGATTGTGAAGACCGTTTGGATTGTGCTATTTGCAAAGAGACAAAATCAAAAGTATACCCTGTCAGCAACAGAAGTGATAGGAAATCTGAAAGAATTTTTCAGTTACTTCATGCTGATTTAATTGGCCTTCTATCCCATCAATGGGAGGGGCCCAATCTGCTTTGCTAATTGTTGATGGTTACTCTAGATACGGGTTTTGTTATTTACTAAAAAGCAAAACTGAAGTGTTTCAACAATTTAAACAATGGGTAATTTTTGTAGAGAGGAGATATAATCAAAGGGTATGTCAGCTACAGACAGACAGAGAAACCGAGTTCATGTCTAACATGTTTCAGCAGTGGCCGAGAAAGAGAGGCAAAACCCAGAGACGGATGAACCCCTACATTCCGGCAGAGAATGGAGTTGCTGAACGCAGACATGGTGTCTTACAGACTATGAAAGACGCATTGCTAGAAAGATGCAGGAATGAGTAAAGTATATTGGGGTGGGGCAATTTTAACTGCCAGAAGCTGTAAAGCTGATCCATCCTTGTATACTCAAAATTGTTAGCATTTGTGGATGATATTTGTTATATAACAAAGTCACGCGTGGCTGACCCACTGTTATTTAAGGAAAAGAAGGGTGGGTCTTTGAGGCACTGCATGGATTTTAAAGGGTTAAACGCGGTCAGTGTAGAAAATATGTACCCCTTCCCTCTGATGAAAGACATGTTAGCCCACCTGGCCAAAGGCAAAATTTTCATAAAACTAGACTTGAGAGAAGACTATTACCGGGTGAGGATTAGGGAGGGGGATGAATGGAAGACGGCCTTCAATTGCCCCTTAGGGAGTTTCCAGTTCAAAGTGATGCGTTTCGGACTCCCAGAAGCTCCTGCTGTATTTATGCAGCTGATAAACCAAGTGCTGCATGATCAGCTATATAAAGAGGTTTTGATTTACCTTGACGACCTCCTCATCTTTACTGAAACCATGGAGGAACACATCAAGCTAGTTCGAGAGGTTCTCAAGAAACAGTTGAAGACTAGCCTCTATGCCAAACTCTCTAAATGCGAGTTTCATCAGGTGCACCTTGACTACTTGGGCTACCGAATCTCTAGTGAGGGGGTGGAAATGGACCCGGCCAAAGTCAAAGTGGTGCTTGAACAGTTAAAGAGACTGTTTGCAGCAGAACCAGTTCTTAAACACCCTAACCCTGAGGAACCATTCACCATCCAAGCCGATGCCAGTGATGTTGCTGTGGGTTCTGTCCTCCTACAAAAGAATGCATAGGGGGATGTACAACCCTGCGCCTACACTTCCAGAAAACTTTCAGAAACAGAGAGACGATGGGCTGTTTGGGAGAAGGAGGCTTTTGCGGTCAGGTGGGCTTTGCTAACTTGGTGCCACTTCTTGGAAGGAAGCAAAGTGCCTTTTGAGGTATGGACTGATCATAAAATTTTAGAGGCACTGAAGACCCCTCGAAAGTTATCTCCTAAGCAAGTTAGGTGGGCCCAGTATTTCAACCATTTTAATTTCACTCTCAAATACCTCCCTGGGGGAAAGAACTTTTTGGCTGATGCTTTGTCTAGAACAGGGCTTTTCAACCTTTTCACCCATTGTACCACTTTTCAGATAAGGCAATATCCGAGTACCACCACTCGCCCAGCAAGGTATCAAAAACTTGACCCCCCCCCAAAAAAGGAAAAAAAGATAAAGTACAGGTAGTCCTCGACTTACAACAATTCGCTTAGTGACAGTTTGAAGTTACAACGGCACTGAAAAAAGCGAATTATGACCATTTTCACACTTATGACTTTTGCAGCACCCCCAGGGTCATGTGATTTACATTCGGATGCTTGGCAACTGATTCATACTTATGACGTTCACAGTGTCATGTGATCAATGGCCGGGGGCGTGGCCAGCTGATCACTCAGGTTGTAGTGTGCCTGTGGGGGGGAATCCGTGGGTCTTTGGTGGAGGGGGATGGGACTGGGGTGGGTGCCTGCCTTCCTTCCCTCCCTCTCTCCCATTGTCCCTTCCTTCCTTCTTTCCTTCCTTACCTTCACCTCCTTCTTTGTCCCTTCCTCCTTCCCTCCTTCTCTCCCACTGTCCCTTCCTTCCTTCCTTCCTTTCCTTCACCTCCCTTTGTCCCTTCCTCCTTCCCTCCCACTGTCCCTTCCTTTCTTCCTTTCCTTCACCTCCCTTTGTCCCTTCCTCCTTCCCTCCCTCTTTCCCACATGTCCCTTCCTTCCTTCCTTTTCCTTCACCTTCCCTTTGTCCCTTCCTCCATTTTTTCCCTCCCTTTCCGCTGTCCCTTCCTTCCTTCCTTTCTTCACCTCCCTTTGTCCCCTTCATTCCTTCCTTTCCTTCACCTCCCTTTGTCCCTTCTACTTCCCTCCCACTGTCCCTCTTCCTATTCTTCTTTCCTCACCTCCCTTTGTCCCTTCCTCCTTCCCTCCCTCTTCCCACTGTCCTTCCTTTCCTTCCTTTCCTCACCTCCCTTTGTCCTGTCCTCCTTCCCTCCCTCTTTTCCACTGTCCCTTCCTTCCTTCTTCCTTCCCTCCCTTTGTCCCTTCCTACTTCCTCCTTCTCTCCCCTGTCCTTCCTTCCTTCTTTCCTTTCACCTCCCTTTGTCCTTCCTACTTCCCTCCCACTGTCCTTTCTTCCTTTCCTTCACCTCCCTTTGTCCCTTCCTCCTTCCCTCCCTCTTTCCCACTGTCCCTTCCTTCCTTCCTTTCCTTCACCTCCCTTTGTCCCTTCCTCCTTCCCTCCCTCTTTCTGACTGTCCCTTCCTTCCTTCCTTCCTTTCCTTCACCTCCCTCTTTGTCCCTTCCTACTTCCCTCCCACTGTCCCTTCCTTCCTTCCTTTCCTTCACCTCCCTTTGTCCCTTCCTCCTTCCCTCCCTCTTTCCCACTCTCCCTTCCTTTCCTTCACCTCCCTTTGTCTTCCTCCTTCCCTCCCTCTCCCACTGTCCCTTCCTTCCTTCCTTCCTTCCTTTCCTTCACCTCCCTCTTTGTCCCTTCCTCCTTCCCTCCCACTGTCCCTTCCTTCCTTCCCTTCACCTCCCTCTTTGTCCCTTCCTCCTTCCCTCCCTCTCCCCCACTGTCCCTTCCTTCCTTCCTTCCTTCCCTTCACCTCCCTCTTTGTCCCTTCCTCCTTCCCTCCCACTGTCCCTTCCTTCCTTCTTTCCTTCACCTCCCTCTTTGTCCCTTCCTCCTTCCCTCCCTCTCTCCCACTGTCCCTTCCTTCCTTCTTTCCTTCTTTCCTTCCTTCCTTCCTTCCCTTCACCTCCCTCTTTGTCCCTTCCTCCTTCCCTCCCTCTCCCCCACTGTCCCTTCCTTCCTTCCT
>JALGBA010002519.1:0-21082 GCA_023970755.1 Azemiops feae
GTCAGGCTTTACTAAGGTATGAAAGACTATGTTGGTTATTTGTGAGGCAAAGTCATCAGAATGACTTTATTATTATTATTACATTATTAGAAGCCTTGATATTAATCATAGTAGAGCAACGGGAGGCCCAAGGGCTGCAGAACAGGCACAGAAGAAGGAAACCTGCTTCAAAACACTTAAACTGAGTTAAAAAGGCCTATGATGGCCTAAGTGCTAATGCTATGGGACAGAAAGCAGTGCCCTCCAGTGGACAAGGCAGGAATAGCAGCCACACAAGGAAATAAACCTTACCCCAAAGAGGGCAAAACAGTCAGGCTTTCCTAACATATCACAAACTGTGTTGGTCATTTTGGGGGCAAAGTCATCAGAATGCAGCCTTACGTCGACATAACTCTTTTCTAACCCCAAAATGGGTCAAAAGTCAGGCCGTAGTCTTTCTTTACCAAAAAGAGGGCAGAAAAGTCAGGCTTTCCCAAGATATGAAAGACTGTTTTTGTTATTTTAGGGGTAAAGTCATCAGAATGCAGCCTTAGGTTCACCTTACTCTATTCTAACCCCAAAATGGGTCAAACCTAAGGCCCTATTCTTTCCTTACCCAAAAGAGGGCAAAAAAGTCCCTAAGGAGGCGTCTGGATGCCGGCAGGAGAGACTGATTGGGTCCAGCTGATTGGTGCTCCTGCCGGGAGCTGGAGGTGAACTGAAGAAAAGGGAGGGGGAGAGAGGAGAGGGTATAAAAGAACGTGGTTTGGGTGGGGAAAGGGGAAAAAAGACACCAGGAAAGGTTTAAACGCTTTAAACAAATGTAATTAGTTTTACCCCTTTAATTCAGTCTGTCTGTGGCTTTTACAAAGTTTTCTTTGAAAGTAAACAGGCTTAATTAAAAGCTAAAGCTTTTGGCAATTGCCAGAACCTTCCAGAACAGATTTGCAACATTGTGACACGTGACACGCCTGAGGCAGTTAAAGAGAAAAAAACGGAGTTTCTGTTTCTTTATTTTCTTGCATTGCACTTGATTTCTGTGTCTTTAAGGGTACAGGGAAGGGATTGGGGGGTGTTTGTGTTCACGTGGAAGAGCTCAGAAGGGCAAACCAGCTAACTCAGGAGTCTACAGACTTAGCAACTTTAAGACCTGTGGACTTCAACTCCCAGAATTCCTCAACCAGCCATGAGGGCTGAGGAATCCTGGGAGTTGAAGTCCACAAGTCTTAAAAGTGCCAAGTTTGAAGACCCCTGAACTAGCTGGTAGTGGTTCATATTAATAAACATGGATAAATTTATCATACATTTATCAGTGCAAAGGAAAAGTAATTCAGTAAAGGAACAAAAGAGCATAGCCTGAGGGCATGCAAAGAGTGCCCTCCTGTGGCTATTTTGGCCATAGCGGCCTGACAGGGACTACAAAGACCATCTATAGCACAGGGCATGTAAAGAGAGCCTACCTGTGGTTATTTTGGGCATAGCGGCCTGACAGGACTACAAAGACCATCTATAGCACAGGGCATGAAAAGGGTGCCCTACTGTGATTATTTTATGTATAGCAGCCTGAAAGGGACTACAGCGACCATATATAACACAGGGAACGCAAAGACTGCGCTCCTGTGGTTGTTTTGGAATAGCAGCCACCCTAAAAATAAACCTAACCCCAAAGAGGGCCAAAATCAGGCTTTCCCCTAAACAAAATTGTTGGTCACTGCTTGTCATTTGGCACAAAGTCATCAGAATGCTGCTGAAACCTCGACCTAACTCTCTCTCTACTCAAAATGGGTCAAAAGTCAGGACCGTAGTCTCTCTTACCCAAAAAGGGCAAAAAATAGTCAGGCTTTCCCAAGACAATGAAGATATGTTTTGTTATTTGGGGGTCAAAGTCATCAGAATGCAGCCTTACGTCGACCTAACTGTTTCCTAACCGCAAAGTGGGTCAAAAGTCAGGCCGTAGTCTCTCCTTACCCATAGAGGGCAAAAAGGTCAGGCTTTCCTAAGGTATGAAAGACTATGTTGGTTATTTGGGGGGCAAAGTCATCAGAATGACTTTATTATTATTATTACATTATTAGAAGCCTTGATATTAATCATAACAGAGCAACGGGAGGCCCAAGGGCTGCAGAACAGGCACAGAAGAAGGAAACCTGCTTCAAAACACTTAAACCGAGTTAAAAAGGCCTATGATGGCCTAAGTGCTAATGCTATGGGACAGAAAGCAGTGCCTCCAGTGGACCAGGGCAGGAAGAGCATCCACACAAAGGAAATAAAAACTTACCCCAAAGGGCAAACAGTCAGGGCTTTCCTAACCTAGTCAACACAAACTGTGCTGGTCATTTTGGGGGCAACGTCATCAGAATGCTGCCTTACGTCGACCTAACTCTTTTCTAACCCCAAAATGGGTCAAAAGTCAGGCCGTAGTCTTTCTTTACCCAAAAGAGGGCAGAAAAGTCAGGCTTTCCCAAGATATGAAAGACTATTTTTGTTATTTTAGGGGTAAAGTCATCAGAATGCAGCCTTAGGTTCACCTTACTCTATTCTAACCCCAAAATGGGTCAAACCTAAGGCCCTATTCCTTCTTACCCAAAAGAGGGCAACAAAGTCCCTAAGGAGGTGGCTGGATGCCGGCAGGAGAGACTGATTGGGTCCAGCTGATTGGTGCTCCTGCCGGGAGCTGGAGGTGAACTGAAGAAAAGGGAGGGGGAGAGAGGAGAGGGTAAAATACGAACGTGGTTTGGGTGGGGAAAGGGGAAAAAAGACACCAGGAAAGGTTTAATCGCTTTAAACAAGTGTAATTAGTTTTACTCCCTTTAATTCAGTCTGTCTGTGGCTTTTACAAAGTTTTCTTTGAAAGTAAAGAGGCTTAATTAAAAGCTAAAGCTTTTTGCAATTGCCGGAACCTTCCAGAACCTTCCAGAACAGATTTGCAACATTGTGACACGTGACCCGCCTGAGGCAGTTAAAGAGAAAAAAAACGGAGTTTCTGTTTCTTTATTTTCTTGCCTTGCACTTGATTTCTGTGTCTTTAAGGGTACAGGGAAGGGATTGGGGGGTGTTTGTGTGCACGTGGAAGAGTCAGAAGGCAAAAACCAGCTAACTCGGAGTCTGACAGCTTAGCAACTTTAAGACCTGTGACTTCAACTCCCAGAATTTCCTCAACCAGCCATGAGGGCTGAGGAATCCTGGGAGTTGAAGTCCACAAGTCTTAAAAGTGCCAAGTTTGAAGACCCCTGAACTAGCTGGTAGTGGTGCATAGTAATAAACATGGATAAATTCATCATACATTTATCAGTGCAAAGGAAAATTAATTCAGTAAAGGAACAAAAGAGCATAGCCTGAGGGCATGCAAAGAGTGCCCTCCTGTGGTTATTTTGGCCATAGCGGCCTGACAGGGACTACAAAGACCATCTATAGCACAGGGCATGTAAAGATAGCCTACCTGTGGTTATTTTGGGCATAGCGGCCTGACAGGACTACAAAGACCATCTATAGCACAGGGCATGAAAAGGGTGCCCTACTGTGATTATTTTATGTATAGCAGCCTGAAAGGGACTACAGCGACCATATATAACACAGGGCACGCAAAGACTGCGCTCCTGTGGTTGTTTTGGAATAACAGCCACCCAAGGAAATAAACCTTACCCCAAAGAGGGCAAAAAAGTCAGGCTTTCCTAACATGTGTTGGTCACTGCGTTGGTCATTTTGGGACAAAGTTATCAGAATGCGGCTAAACCTCGACCTAACTTTCCTCTAACTGCAAAATGGGTCAAAAGTCAGGCCGTAGTCTCTCCTTTACCAAAAGAGGTGGCAAAAAAGTCAGGCTTTCCCAGACATGAAATAGACTAGTTTTGTTATTTGGGGGGGGCAAAGTCCATCAGAATGCGCCTTAACGTCGACTACTGTATTCCTAACCGCAAGTGGGTCAAAAGTCAGGCGTAGGCTCTCCTTAACACCATAGAGGGCAAAAATGTCCAGCTTTTCCTAAGGTATGAAAGACTAGGTTTTGGTTATTTGGGGGCAAAGTCATCAGAATGACTTTATTATTATTATTACATTATTAGAAGCCTTGATATTAATCATAATAGGGCAACGGGAGGCCCAAGGGCTGCAGAACAGGCACAGAAGAAGGAAACCTGCTTCAAAACACTTAAACCGAGTTAAAAAGGCCTATGATGGCCTAAGTGCTAATGCTATGGGACAGAAATCAGTGCCCTCCAGTGGACAAGGCAGGAATAGCAGCCACACAAGGAAATAAACCTTACCCCAAAGAGGGCAAAAAAGTCAGGCTTTCCTAACATATCACAAACTGTGTTGGTCATTTTGGGGGCAAAGTCATCAGAATGCAGCCTTACGTTGACCTAACTCTTTTCTAACCCCAAAATGGGTCAAAAGTCAGGCCGTAGTCTTTCTTTACCCAAAAGAGGGCAGAAAAGTCAGGCTTTCCCAAGATATGAAAGACTATTTTTGTTATTTTAGGCGTAAAGTCATCAGAATGCAGCCTTAGGTTCACCTTACTCTATTCTAACCCCAAAATGGGTCAAACCTAAGGCCCTATTCTTTCCTTACCCAAAAGAGGGCAAAAAAGTCACTAAGGAGGCGGCTGGATGCGCAGAGAGACTGATTGGTGTCCAGCTGATTGGTGCTCCTGCCGGGAGCTGGAGGTGAACTGAATAAAAGGGAGGGGGAGAGAGGAAGAAGGGTAAAAAAGAACGTAGTTTTGGGTGGGAAAGGGGAAAAAAGACACCAGGAAAGGGTTTAATCGCTTGAAACAATGTATTCGTTGTTAACCCTACCCCCTTTAATTCAGATCCCTGTCTGTGCTTTACAAGTTTTTCTTTGAAAGTAAACAGGCTTAATTAAAAGCTAAGCTTGTCGCAATTGCCGAACGCTTCCATAACAGATTCCAACATTGTGACGACGTGACACGCCTGAGGCAGTTAATAAAGAGAAAAAAAACAGACTTTCTGTTTCTTTATTTTCTTGTATTGCACTTGATTTCTGTGTCTTTAAGGGTACAGGGAAGGGATTGGGGGGTGTTTGTGTGCACGTGGAAGAGCTCAGAAGGGCAAACCAGCTAACACAGGAGTCTACAGACTTAGCAACTTTAAGACCTGTGGACTTCAACTCCCAGAATTCCTCAACCAGCCATGAGGGCTGAGGAATCCTGGGTGTTGAAGTCCACAAGTCTTAAAAGTGCCAAGTTTAAAGACCCCTGAACTAGCTGGTAGTGGTGCATATTAATAAACATGGATAAATTCATCATACATTTATCAGTGCAAAGGAAAAGTAATTCAGTAAAGGAACAAAAGAGCATAGCCTGAGGGTATGCAAAGAGTGCCCTCCTGTGGTTATTTTGGCCTTAGCGGCCAGAAAGGGACTACAAAGACCATCTATAGCACAGGGCTTGCAAACGGTGCCTTCCTGTGGTTATTTTGGCCATAGCAGCCTGACAGGGACTACAAAGACCATCTATAGCACAGGGCATGAAAAGGGTGCCCTACTGTGATTATTTTATGTATAGCAGCCTGAAAGGGACTACAGCGACCATATATAACACAGGGCACGCAAAGACTGCGCTCCTGTGGTTGTTTTGGAATAGCAGCCACCCAAGGAAATAAACCTTACCCCAAAGAGGGCAAAAAAGTCAGGCTTTCCTAACATGTGTTGGTCACTGCGTTGGTCATTTTGGGACAAAGTCATCAGAATGCGGCTAAACCTCGACCTAACTCTCCTCTAACTGCAAAATGGGTCAAAAGTCAGGCCGTAGTCTCTCCTTACCCAAAAGAGGGCAAAAAAGTCAGGCTTTCCCAAGACATGAAAGACTATGTTTGTTATTTGGGGGGGCAAAGTCATCAGAATGCAGCCTTACGTCGACCTAACTGTTTCCTAACCGCAAAGTGGGTCAAAAGTCAGGCCGTAGTCTCTCCTTACCCATAGAGGGCAAAAATGTCAGGCTTTCCTAAGGTATGAAAGACTATGTTGGTTATTTGGGGGGCAAAGTCATCAGAATGACTTTATTATTATTATTACATTATTAGAAGCCTTGATATTAATCATAATAGAGCAACGGGAGGCCCAAGGGCTGCAGAAAAGGCACAGAAGAAGGAAACCTGCTTCAAAACACTTAAACCGAGTTAAAAAGGCCTATGATGGCCTAAGTGCTAGCTCTGCGACGAAAGCAGTGCCCTCCGAGTGGACAAGGCAGGAATACGTAGTCAGCCACCCAAGGAAATCAACCTTACCCGAAAAGGCAAAAACAGTCAGGCTTTCTAACATAATAACAAACTGTTTGGTCATTTTGGGGGCAAAGTCATCAGAATGCAGCCTTACGTCGACCTAACTCTTTTCTAACCCCAAAATGGGTCAAAAGTCAGGCCGTAGTCTTTCTTTACCCAAAAGAGGGCAGAAAAGTAAGGCTTTCCCAAGATATGAAAGACTATTTTTGTTATTTTAGGGGTAAAGTCATCAGAATGCAGCCTTAGGTTCACCTTTCTCTATTCTAACCCCAAAATGGGTCAAACCTAAGGCCCTATTCCTTCCTTACCCAAAAGAGGGCAAAAAAGTCCCTAAGGAGGCGGCTGGATGCCGGCAGGAGAGACTGATTGGGTCCCGGCTATTGGTGCTCCTGCCGGGGAGGAGCAGCCCTGGAGGTGAACTGAAGAAAGAAAAGAAAAGGGGAGGGGGAGAGAGGAGCGTGTTTATTAAAAAGAACGTGGTTTGGCGTGGGGGAAAGGGGAAAAAAAAAAAAGACACCAGGAAAAAGGTTTTTAACGCTTTAAAAACAAATGTAATTAGTTTACCCCATTTTAATTCAGCAGGTCTGAGGCTTTTACACAGTTTCTTTGAAAGTAAAACAGGCTAATTTAAAAGAAAAGCTTTGTAGCAAGTGCCGGAGTGAACCTTCCAGAACAGAGTTGCAACATTGTGACACGTGACACGCCTGAGGCAGTTAAAGAGAAAAAAAACGGAGTTTCTGTTTCTTTATTTTCTTGCATTGCACTTGATTTCTGTGTCTTTAAGGGTACAGGGAAGGGATTGGGGGGTGTTTGTGTGCACGTGGAAGAGCTCAGAAGGGCAAACCAGCTAACTCTGGAGTCTACAGACTTAGCAACTTTAAGACCTGTGGACTTCAACTCCCAGAATTCCTCAACCAGCCATGAGGGCTGAGGAATCCTGGGAGTTGAAGTCCACAAGTCTTAAAAGTGCCAAGTTTGAAGGCCCCTGAACTAGCTGGTAGTGGTGCATATTAATAAACATGGATAAATTTATCATACATTTATCAGTGCAAAGGAAAAGTAATTCAGTAAAGGAACAAAAGAGCATAGCATGAGGACATGCAAAGAGTGCCCTCCTGTGGTTATTTTGGCCATAGCGGCCAGAAAGGGACTACAAAGACCATCTATAGCACAGGGCTTGCAAACGGTGCCTTCCTGTGGTTATTTTGGCCATAGCAGCCTGACAGGGACTACAAAGACCATCTATAGCACAGGGCATGAAAAGGGTGCCCTACTGTGGTTATTTTTATGTATAGGCAGCCTGAAAGGGACTACAGCGACCATATATACACAGGCACGCACAGACCTGCGCTCCTTGGTTCTTTTGGAATATCCCGCCAACCAAGAAATAAACCTACACCAAAGAGTGGCAAAAAAGTCAGCTTTCCTAAAATTGTGTTGTCACTGCGTTGGTCATTTTTTGGGGACAAAGTCATCCGAAGCGCATTAACTCCACCCTAACTCTCCTCTAACCGCAAAATGGGTCAAGAAGTAGGGCCGTATCCTCTCCTTTTACGCCATAGAAAGAGGGCAAAAAAGTCAGGCTTTCCCAAGACATGAAAGACTATGTTTGTTATTTGGGGGGGCAAAGTCATCAGAATGCAGCCTTACTTCGACCTAACTGTTTCCTAACCGCAAAGTGAGTCAAAAGTCAGGCCGTAGTCTCTCCTTACCCATAGAGGGCAAAAATGTCAGGCTTTCCTAAGGTATGAAAGACTATGTTGGTTATTTGGGGGGCAAAGTCATCAGAATGACTTTATTATTATTATTACATTATTAGAAGCCTTGATATTAATCAAAATAGAGCAACGGGAGGCCCAAGGGCTGCAGAACAGGCACAGAAGAAGGAAACCTGCTTCAAAACACTTAAACCGAGTTAAAAAGGCCTATGATGGCCTAAGTGCTAATGCTATGGGATAGAAAGCAGTGCCCTCCAGTGGACAAGGCAGGAATAGCAGCCACACAAGGAAATAAACCTTACCCCAAAGAGGGCCAAAAAGTCAGGCTTTCCTAACATATCACAAACTGTGTTGGTCATTTTGGGGGCAAAGTCATCAGAATGCAGCCTTACGTCGACCTAACTCTTTTCTAACCTCAAAATGGGTCAAAGGTCAGGCCGTAGTCTTTCTTTACCCAAAAGAGGGCAGAAAAGTCAGGCTTTCCCAAGATATGAAAGACTATTTTTGTTATTTTAGGGGCAAAGTCATCAGAATGCAGCCTTAGGTTCACCTTACTCCTCTTCGTAACCCCAAATGGGTCAAAAACCTCGGCCCTAGTCCCTTTTCCATACCCAAAAGAGGGCAAAAGTCCCTAAGGAGCGGCTGGATGGCCGGCAAGGAGAGACTGATTGGGTCCAGCTGATTGGTGCCCTTGCCCGGGAGACTGGAGGTGAACTGAAGAAAGGGAGGGGGGAGATAGGAAACAGGTATAAAGAAACGTGTTTTGGGTGGGGAAAGGGAAAAAAAGACACCAGGAAAGGTTTAAACGCTTTAAACAAATGTAATTAGTTTTACCCCCTTTAATTCAGTCTGTCTGTGGCTTTTACAAAGTTTTCTTTGAAAGTAAACAGGCTTAATTAAAAGCTAAAGCTTTTGGCAATTGCCGGAACCTTCCAGAACCTTCCAGAACAGATTTGCAACATTGTGAAACGTGACACGCCTGAGGCAGTTAAAGAGAAAAAAAACGGAGTTTCTGTTTCTTTATTTTCTTGCATTGCACTTGATTTCTGTGTCTTTAAGGGTACAGGGAAGGGATTGGGGGGTGTTTGTGTGCACGTGGAAAGAGCTCAATAAGGGCAACCAGCTAACTCTGGAGTCTCAGACTTAGCAACTTTAAGACCTTGGACTTCAACTCCAGAATTCCTCAACCAGCCATAGGGCTGAAGAATCCTGGGAGTTGAAGTCCCACAGTCTTAAAAGTGCCAAGTTGAAGACCCTGAACTACTTGTAGTGGTGCATATTAGATAAAACATGGAATAACTTTATCATACATTTATCAATGCAAAGGAAAAGTAATTCAGTAAAGGAACAAAAGAGCATAGCATGAGGGCATGCAAAGAGTGCCCTCCTGTGGTTATTTTGGCCATAGCGGCCAGAAAGGGACTACAAAGACCATCTATAGCACAGGGCTTGCAAACGGTGCCTTCCTGTGGTTATTTTGGCCATAGCGCCTGACAGGGACTACAAAGACCATCTATAGCACAGGGCATGAAAAGGGTGCCCTACTGTGGTTATTTTATGTATAGCAGCCTGAAAGGGAGTACAGCGACCATATATAACACAGGGCACGCAAAGACTGCGCTCCTGTGGTTCTTTTGGAATAGCAGCCACCCAAGGAAATAAACCTTACCCCAAAGAGGGCAAAAAAGTCAGGCTTTCCTAAAATGTTTTGGTCACTGCGTTGGTCATTTTGGGGACAAAGTCATCAGAATGCGGCATTACCTCGACCTAACTCTCCGCTAACCGCAAAATGGGTCAAAAGTCAGGCCGTAGTCTCTCCTTACCCAAAAGAGGGCAAAAAAGTCAGGCTTTCCCAAGATGTGAAAGACTATGTTTGTTATTTGGGGGGGGGGCAAAGTCATCAGAATGCAGCCTTACGTCGACCTAACTGTTTCCTAACCGCAAAGTGGGTCAAAAGTCAGGCCGTAGTCTCTCCTTACCCATAGAGGCAAAATGGTCATGCTTTCCTAAGGTATGAAAGAACTATGTTGTTTATTTGGGGGTGGGCAAAGTCCATCAGAATGACTGTTTATTATTATTATTCCTTATTAGAAGCTTGATATTAATCATAATAGAGCAAACGTGGAGGCCCAAGGGCTGCGACAGCCAGAAAAGGAAAACCTGCTTCAAAACACTTACACAGTTAAAAAATGCCTATGATGGCCTAAGTGCCTAATGCTATGGGGACAGAAAGCAGTGCCCCTCCAGTGGACAAGGGCAGGAATAGCAGCCACCCAAGGAAATAAACCTTACCCCAAAGAGGGCAAAAAAGTCAGGCTTTCCTAAAATGTGTTGGTCACTGCGTTGGTCATTTTGGGGACAAAGTCATCAGAATGCAGCATTACCTCGACCTAACTCTCCTCTAACCGCAAAATGGGTCAAATGTCAGGCCGTAGTCTCTCCTTACCCAAAAGAGGGCAAAAAAGTCAGGCTTTCCCAAGACATGAAAGACTATGTTTGTTATTTGGGGGGGCAAAGTCATCAGAATGCAGCCTTATTTCCCCTACTCTATTCTCCCCCAAAATGGGTCCAACCTAAGGGCCCTAGTCCTTTCCCTTACCCAAAGAGGGCAAAAGTCCCTAAGTGAGTCGGCTGGATGCCGGCAGAGAGACTGATTGGTCCGAGCTGATTGGTGCTCCTGCCGAGGAGCTGGAGGTTAACTGAAGAAAAGGGAGGGGGGAGAGAGGAGAGGGTATACAAAACGTGTTTGGGTGGGAAAGGGGAAAAAGACACCAGTAAAGGTTTAACGCTTTAAAAACAAAGTATTAGTTTTACCCCCTTTAATTCAGTCTGTCTGTGGCTATTACAAAGTTTTCTTTAAAGTAAACCAGGCTTATTAAAAGCTAAAGCTTTTCGCAATTGGCTGAACTTCCAGAAACCTTCCATAACAGAATTTGCAACATTGTGACACTGACACCTCCTGAGCAGTTAAAGGAGAAAAAACCACGGAGTTTCTTTTTCTTTATTTTCTTGCATTGCACTTGATTTCTGTGTCTTTAAGGGTAGAGGGAAGGGATTGGGGGTGTTTGTGTGCACGTGGAAGAGCTCAGAAGGGCAAACCAGCTAACTCTGGAGTCTACAGACTTAGCAACTTTAAGACCTGTGGACTTCAACTCCCAGAATTCCTCAACCAGCCATGAGGGCTGAAGAATCCTGGGAGTTGAAGTCCACAATTCTTAAAAGTGCCAAGTTTGAAGACCCCTGAACTAGCTGGTAGTGGTGCATATTAATAAACATGGATAAATTTATCATACATTTATCAGTGCAAAGGAAAAGTAATTCAGTAAAGTAACAAAAGAGCATAGCATGAGGGAATGCAAAGAGTGCCCTCCTGTGGTTATTTTGGCCATAGCGGCCAGAAAGGGACTACAAAGACCATCTATAGCACAGGGCTTGCAAACGGTGCCTTCCTGTGTTTATTTTGGCCATAGCGGCCTGACAGGGACTACAAAGACCATCTATAGCACAGGGCATGAAAAGGGTGCCCTACTGTGGTTATTTATGTATAGCAGCCTGAAAGGGACTACAGCGACCATATATAACACAGGGCACGCAAAGACTGCGCTCCTGTGGTTCTTTTGGAATAGCAGCCACCCAAGGAAATAAACCTTACCCCAAAGAGGGCAAAAAAGTCAGGCTTTCCTAAAATGTGTTGGTCACTGCGTTGGTCATTTTGGGGACAAAGTCATCAGAATGTGGCATTACCTCGACCTAACCCTCCTCTAACCGCAAAATGGGTCAAAAGTCAGGCCGTAGTCTCTCCTTACCCAAAAGAGGGCAAAAAAGTCAGGCTTTCCCAAGACGTGAAAGACTATGTTTGTTATTTGGGGGGGCCAAGTCATCAGAATGCAGCCTTCCGTCGCCTAACTGTTTCGTAACCGCACATGGGGGTCAAAAGTCCGGCCGTAGTCTCTCCTACCCATAGAGGGCAAAAATGTCAGGCTTTCCTAGGTCTGAAAAGACTAGTTTGGTTTTTGGGGTGCAAAGTCATCAGAAATGACTTTATTATTATTATTTACATTATTAGAGCCTTGATATTCATCTATAGAGCAACGGGAAGGCCCAAGGGCTGCAGAACCGGCACAGAATAAGGAAACATGCTTCAAAACCTTAACCGATTAAAAATGGCCTATGAATGGCCTAAGTGCTAATGCTATGGTACAGAAGCAGTGCCCTCCAGTTGGACACGGCAGCGAATAGCGCCACGCCAGGAAATATCCCTTACCCAAAAGAGGGCAAAAAAGTCAGGCTTTCCTAACATATCACAACCTGTGTTGGTCATTTTGGGGGCAAAGTCATCAGAATGCAGCCTTACGTCGACCTAACTCTTTTCTAACCCCAAAATGGGTCAAAAGTCAGGCCGTAGTCTTTCTTTACCCAAAAGAGGGCAGAAAAGTCAGGCTTTCCAAGATATGAAAGACTATTTTTGTTATTTTAGGGGCAAAGTCATCAGAATGCAGCCTGAGGTTCACCTTACTCTATTCTAACCCCAAAATGGGTCAAACCTAAGGCCCTAGTCTTTCCTTACCCAACAGAGGGCAAAAAAGTCCCTAAGGAGGCGGTCTGGATGCCGGCAGGAGAAGACTGATTTTGGGTCCATCTATTGTTGCTCCCTGCCGGAGCTGGAGGTGAACTGAAGAAAAGGGAGGGGGAGAGAGGAGAGGGTAAAAAAGAACTTGGTTTGGGTGGGGAAAGGGGAAAAAAGACACCAGGAAAGGTTTAATCGCTTTAAACAAATGTAATTAGTTTTACCCCCTTTAATTCAGTCTGTCTGTGGCTTTTACAAAGTTTTCTTTGAAAGTAAACAGGCTTAATTAAAAGCTAAAGCTTTTCGGAATTGCCGGAACCTTCCAGAACAGATTTCCAACATTGTGACACGTGACACGCCTGAGGCAGTTAAAGAGAAAAAAAACACTTTCTGTTTCTTTATTTTCTTGCATTGCACTTGATTTCTGTGTCTTTAAGGGTACAGGGAAGGGATTGGGGGGTGTTTGTGTGCACGTGTAAGAGCTCAGAAGGGCAAACCAGCTAACTCAGGAGTCTACAGACTTAGCAACTTTAAGACCTGTGGACTTCAACTCCCAGAATTCCTCAACCAGCCATGAGGGCTGAGGAATCCTGGGAGTTGAAGTCCACAAGTCTTAAAAGTGCCAAGTTTGAAAACCCCTGAACTAGCTGGTAGTGGTGCATATTAATAAACATGGATAAATTCATCATACCTTTATCAGTGCAAAGGAAAAGTAATTCAGTAAAGGAACAAAAGAGCATTGCCTGAGGGCATGCAAAGAGTGCCCTCCTGTGGTTATTTTGGCCATAGCGGCCTGAAAGGGACTACAAAGACCATCTATAGCACAGGGCTTGCAACGGTGTCCTCCTGTGGTTATTTGGCCTAGCTGCCTGACAGGGACTACAAAGACCACTATAGCACAGGGCATGAAAAGTGGTGCCCCTACTGTGATTATTTTTTGTATATCAGCCTTAAGGGACTACGGCGGACCATATCTAACACAGGGGCACGCAAAGACTGCGCTCTCTGTGGTTTTTTGCAATAGCAGCCACACAAGGAAATAAACCTTAACCCAAAGAGGGCAAAAAAGTCAGGCTTTCCTAACATATCACAAACTGTGTTGGTCATTTTGGGGGCAAAGTCATCAGAATGCAGCCTTACGTCGACCTAACTCTTTTCTAACCCCAAAATGGGTCAAACGTCAGGCCGTAGTCTTTCTTTACCCAAAAGAGGGCAGAAAAGTCAGGCTTTCCCAAGATATGAAAGACTATTTTTGTTATTTTAGGGGAAAGTCATCAGAATGCAGCTTATGTCCGACCTAACTGTTTCCTAACCGCAAGTGGTCAAAAGTCATGTGCCGTGTCTCTCTACCCATCGAGGGCAAAAATGTCAGGCTTTCCTAAGGTATTAAAGACTATATGTTGGTTATTTGGGGGGCAATTCATCAGAAGACTTTATTATTATTATTACATTATTTAGAATGCCTTGATATTAATCTATAGAGCAACGGAGGCCCAAGGCGCAGAACAGGCACGATAAGGAAACCTGCGTCACAACACTTTAAACAAACCGAGTTAAAAAGGCCTATGAGGTCCTAAGTGCTAATGCTATGGGACAAGAAGCAGTGCCCTCCAGTGGACAAGGCAGGAATAGCAGCCACACAAGGAAATAAACCTTACCCCAAAGAGGGCAAAACAGTCAGGCTTTCCTAACATATCACAAACTGTGTTGGTCATTTTGGGGCCAAAGTCATCAGAATGCAGCCTTACGTCGACCTAACTCTTTTCTAACCCCAAAATGGGTCAAAAGTCAGGCCGTAGTCTGTCTTTACCCAAAAGAGGGCAGAAAAGTCAGGCTTTCCCAAGATATGAAAGACTATTTTTGTTATTTTAGGGGCAAAGTCATCAGAATGCAGCCTTAGGTTCACCTTACTCTATTCTAACCCCAAAATGGGTCAAACCTAAGGCCCTAGACTTTCCTTACCCAAAAGAGGGCAAAAAAGTCCCTAAGGAGGCGGCTGGATGCCGGCAGGAGAGACTGATTGGGTCCAGCTGATTGGTGCTCCTGCCGTGAGCTGGAGGTGAACTGAAGAAAAGGGAGGGGGGAGAGAGAGAGGGTAAAAAAGTAACGTGGTTTGGGTGGGTGAAAGGTGAAAAAAGACACCATGAACGGTTTAATTCCGCTTAACAAATGTAATTAGTTTTACCCCCTTTAATTCAGTCTGTCTGTGGCTTTTACAAAGTTTTCTTTGAAAGTAAACAGGCTTAATTAAAAGCTAAAGCTTTTCGCAATTGCCGGAAACTTCCAGAACAGATTTCCAACATTGTGACACGTGACACGCCTGAGGCAGTTAAAGAGAAAAAAAACGGACTTTCTGTTTCTTTATTTTCTTGCATTGCACTTGATTTCTGTGTCTTTAAGGGTACAGGGAAGGGATTGGGGGGGGTTTGTGTGCACGTGGAATAGCTCAGAAGGGCAAACCAGCTAACTCAGGAGTCTACAGACTTAGCAACTTTAAGACCTGTGGACTTCAACTCCCAGAATTCCTCAACCAGCCATGAGGGCTGAGGAATCCTGGGAGTTGAAGTCCACAAGTCTTAAAAGTGCCAAGTTTGAAGACCCCTGAACTAGCTGGTAGTGGTGCATATTAATAAACATGGATAAATTCATCATACATTTATCAGTGCAAAGGAAAAGTAATTCAGTAAAGGAACAAAAGAGCATAGCCTGAGGGCATGCAAAGAGTGCCCTCTTGTGGTTATTTTGGCCATAGCGGCCAGAAAGGGACTACAAAGACCATCTATAGCACAGGGCAGAAAGGGTGCCCTAACTGTGATTTTTTTCATGTATAGCAAGAGCCTGACAGGGACTACAGCGACCATATATAACACAGGGCACTCAAAGACTGCGCCTCCCTGTGGTTTGTTTTTGGAATAGCAGCCACCCAAGTAAAATAAACCTTACCCAACAACCACAGAGGGCAAAAAAGTCCAGGCTTTCCTAACATGTGTTTGGTCACTGGCGTGGGTCATTTTGGGACAAAGTCATCAGCATGGCGGCTAAACCTCGACCTAAACTCTCCTCTAACCGCAAAATGGGTCAAAAGTCAGGCCGTAGTCTCTCCTTACCCAAAAGAGGGCAAAAAATCAGGCTTTCCCAAGACATGAAAGACTATGTTTGTTATTTGGGGGGGCAAAGTCATCAGAATGCAGCCTTACGTCGACCTAACTGTTTCCTAACTGCAAAGTGTGTCAAAAGTCAGGCCGTAGTCTCTCCTTACCCATAGAGGGCAAAAATGTCAGGCTTTCCTAAGGTATGAAAGACTATGTTGGTTATTTGGGGGGCAAAGTCATCAGAATGACTTTATTATTATTATTACATTATTAAAAGCCTTGATATTAATCATAATAGAGCAACGGGAGGCCCAGGGGCTGCAGAAGAGGCACAGAAGAAGGAAACCTGCTTCAAAAAACTTAAACCGAGTAAAAAAGGCCTATGATGGCCTAAGTGCTAATGCTATGGGACAGAAAGCAGTGCCCTCCAGTGGACAAGGCAGGAATAGCAGCCACACAAGGAAATAAACCTTACCCCAAAGAGGGCAAAACAGTCAGGCTTTCCTAACATATCACAAACTGTGTTGGTCATTTCGGGGGCAAAGTCATCAGAATGCAGCCTTACGTCGACCTAACTCTTTTCTAACCCCAAAATGGGTCAAAAGTCAGGCCGTAGTCTTTCTTTACCCAAAAGAGGGCAGAAAAATCAGGCTTTCCCAAGATATGAAAGACTATTTTTGTTATTTTAGGGGTAAGTCATCAGAATGCACCTTAGTTTCACCTACTCTATTCTAATCCCAAATGGGTCAACCCAAGGCCCTATTCTTCCTTACCCACAAGAGGGCAAAAAGTCCCTACGGAGGCGGCTGGATGCCGGCAGAGAGACTGATTGGGTCCAGCTGATTGTGCTCCTGCCGGGAGCTGGAGGTGAACTGAGAAAAGGGAGGGGGAAGAGGAGAGTGTAAAAAAGAACGTGTTTGGTGGGGAAAGGGGAAAAATGGAACAGGAAAGGTTTAATCGCTTTAAACAAATGTAATTAGTTTTACCCCCTTTAATTCAGTCTGTCTGTGGCTTTTACAAAGTTTCCTTTGAAAGTAAACAGGCTTAATTAAAAGCTAAAGCTTTTCGGAATTGCCGGAACCTTCCAGAACAGATTTCCAACATTGTGACACGTGACACGCCTGAGGCAGTTAAAGAGAAAAAAAACACTTTCTGTTTCTTTATTTACTTGCATTGCACTTGATTTCTGTGTCTTTAAGGGTACAGGGAAGGGATTGGGGGTGTTTGTGTGCACGTGGAAGAGCTCAGAAGGGCAAACCAGCTAACTCTGGAGTCTACAGACTTAGCAACTTTAAGACCTGTGGACTTCAACTCCCAGAATTCCTCAACCAGCCATGAGGGCTGAAGAATCCTGGGAGTTGAAGTCCACAAGTCTTAAAAGTGCCAAGTTTGAAGACCCCTGAACTAGCTGGTAGTGGTGCATATTAATAAACATGGATAAATTTATCATACATTTATCAGTGCAAAGGAAAAGTAATGTCAGTAAAGGAACAAGAGCATAGCCGTGAGGGCATGCAAAGAGTGCCCTCCTTTGTTATTTTGGCATAGCGCCTAGAAAGGGACTACAAAGACCATCTATAGCACAGGGCTTGCAAACGGTGCCTTCCTGTGGTTATTTTGGCCATAGCGGCCGGACAGGGACTACAAAGACCATCTATAGCACAGGGCATGAAAAGGGTGCCCTACTGTGATTATTTTATGTATAGCAGCCTGAAAGGGACTACAGCGACCATATATAACACAGGGCACACAAAGACTGCGCTCCTGTGGTTGTTTTGGAATAGCAGCCACCCAAGGAAATAAACCTTACCCCAAAGAGGGCAAAAAAGTCAGGCCTTCCTAACATGTGTTGGTCACTGCGTTGGTCATTTTGGGACAAAGTCATCAGAATGCGGCTAAACCTCGACCTAACTCTCCTCTAACTGCAAAATGGGTCAAAAGTCAGGCCGTAGTCTCTCCTTACCCAAAAGAGGGCAAAAAGGTCAGGCTTTCCCAAGACATGAAAGACTATGTTTGTTATTTGGGGGGGCAAAGTCATCAGAATGCAGCCTTACGTCGACCTAACTGTTTCCTAACCGCAAAGTGGGTCAAACGTCAGGCCGTAGTCTCTCCTTACCCATAGAGGGCAAAAATGTCAGGCTTTCCTAAGGTATGAAAGACTATGTTGGTTATTTGGGGGGCAAAGTCATCAGAATGACTGTATTATTATTATTACATTATTAGAAGCCTTGATATTAATCATAATAGAGCAACGGGAGGCCCCAAGGGCTGCGAACAGGCACAGAAAAGAAACCTGCTTCAAAACAACTTAACCGGTTAAAAAGGCCTATGATGGCCTAAGTGCTAATGCTATGGGACAGAAAGCAGTGCCCTCCAGTGGACAAGGCAGGAATAGCAGCCACACAAGGAAATAAACCTTACCCCAAAGAGGGCAAAACAGTCAGGCTTTCCTAACATATCACAAACTGTGTTGGTCATTTTGGGGCCAAAGTCATCAGAATGCAGCCTTACGTCGACCTAACTCTTTTCTAACCCCAAAATGGGTCAAAAGTCAGGCCGTAATCTGTCTTTACCCAAAAGAGGGCAGAAAAGTCAGGCTTTCCCAAGATATGAAAGACTATTTTTCTTATTTTAGGGGCAAAGTCATCAGAATGCAGCCTTAGGTTCACCTTACTCTATTCTAACCCCAAAATGGGTCAAACCTAAGGCCCTAGTCTTTCCTTACCCAAAAGAGGGCAAAAAAGTCCCTAAGGAGGAGGCTGGATGCCGGCAGGAGAGACTGATTGGGTCCAGCTGATTGGTGCTCCTGCCGGGAGCTGGAGGTGAACTGAAGAAAAGGGAGGGGGGAGAGAGGAGAGGGTATAAAAGAACGTGGTTTGGGTGGGGAAAGGGGAAAAAAGACACCAGGAAAGGTTTAAACGCTTTAAAGAAATGGAATTAGTTTTACCCCCTTTAATTCAGTCTGTCTGTGGCTTTTACAAAGTTTTCTTTGAAAGTAAACAGGCTTAATTAAAAGCTAAAGCTTGTCGCAATTGCCGGAACCTTCCAGAACAGATTTCCAACATTGTGACACGTGACACGCCTGAGGCAGTTAAAGAGAAAAAAACAGACTTTCTGTTTCTTTATTTTCTTGCATTGCACTTGATTTCTGTGTCTTTAAGGGTACAGGGAAGGGATTGGGGGGTGTTTGTGTGAACGTGGAAGAGCTCAGAAGGGCAAACCAGCTAACTCAGGAGTCTACAGACTTAGCAACTTTAAGACCTGTGGACTTCAACTCCCAGAATTCCTCAACCAGCCATGAGGGCTGAGGAATCCTGGGAGTTGAAGTCCAAAAGTCTTAAAAGTGCCAAGTTTGAAGACCCCTGAACTAGCTGGTAGTGGTGCATATTAATAAACATGGATAAATTTATCATACATTTATCAGTGCAAAGGGGGGGAAAAAAAACAAAAAAAAAAAGTAATTCAGTAAAGGAAACAAATAGAGCAATAGCCTGCGGCATGCAAAGAGTGCCATCCTGGGTTATTTTGGCCATAGCGGCCAGAAAGGGACCTACACAGACCATCTATAGACAAGCTTGCAAAACGGGCCTTCCTGTGGTTATTTTGCCATAGCGCCTGACAGGACTTACAAAGACCATCTAAGCACAGGGCATGAAAGGTCCTACTGTGATTTTATGTATAGCAGCTGAAGGGACTACAGCGACCATATATAACACAGGGCACGCAAAGACTGCGCTCCTGTGGTTGTTTTGGAATAGCAGCCACCCAAGGAAATAAACTTTACCCCAAAGTGGGCAAAAAAGTCAGGCTTTCCTAAAATGTGTTGGTCACTGCGTTGGTCATTTTGGGGACAAAGTCATCAGAATGCGGCATTACCTCGACCTAACTCTCCTCTAACCGCAAAATGGGTCAAAGGTCAGGCCGTAGTCTCTCCTTACCCAAAAGAGGGCAAAAAAGTCAGGCTTTCCCAAGACGTGAAAGGCTATGTTTGTTATTTGGGGGGGCAAAGTCATCAGGAATGAGCCTTAAGTCGACTACTGTTTCCTAACAGCCCAAAGTGGGTCGACAAAAGTCAGGCCGTATTCTCTCCTTACCCAGAGAGGGCAAAAATGTCAGGCTTTCCTAAGGTATGAAAGACTATGTTGGTTATTTGGGGGGCAAAGTCATCAGAATGACTTTATTATTATTATTACATTATTAGAAGCCTTGATATTAATCATAATAGAGCAACGGGAGGCCCAAGGGCTGCAGAACAGGCACAGAAGAAGGAACCCTGCTTCAAAACACTTAACCCGAGTTAAAAAGGCCTATGATGGCCTAAGTGCTAATGCTATGGGACAGAAAGCAGTGCCCTCCAGTGGACAAGGCAGGAATAGCAGCCACACAAGGAAATAAACCTTACCCCAAAAGAGGGCAAACAGTCAGGGCTTTCTAAACATCTCAAAAACTGGTTGGTTCATTTTGGGTGCAAGTATCAGAATGCAGGCCTTACGCGACCTAATCTCTTTTCTAACACCCAAAAACGGGTCAAAAGCGTCAGGCCGTCTCGTCTCTTTACCCAAAAGAGGCAGAAAAGTCAGGCTTTCCCAAGATATGAAAGACTATTGTTGTTATTTTAGGGGCAAAGTCATCAGAATGCAGCCTTAGGTTCACCTTACTCTATTCTAACCCCAAAATGGGTCAAACCTAAGGCCCTATTCTTTCCTTACGCAAAAGAGGGCAAAAAAGTCCCTAAGGAGGCGGCTGGATGCCGGCAGGAGAGACTGATTGGGTCCAGCTGATTGGTGCTCCTGCCGGGAGCTGGATGTGAACTGAAGAAAAGGGAGGGGGGAGAGAGGAGAGGGTATAAAAGAACGTGGTTTGGGTGGGGAAAGGGGAAAAAAGACACCAGGAAAGGTTTAATCGCTTTAACAATGTATTTAGTTTTACCCCTTAATTCAGTCTGTCTGTGGCTTTTTACAAAGTTCTTTTGAAAGTAACCAGGACTTAATTAAAAGCTAAAGGTTTGTCGGCAATTGCCGGAACCTTCCAGAACAAGATTTCAAAATTGTGACCACGGGACACGCCTGAGGCAGTTTAAAAGAGAAACAAAACAGAACTTTCGTTTTTTATTTTCTGCATTGCACTTGATTTTCTGTGTCTTTAGGCGGACAGGGAAGGATTGGGGGGGTTTGTTGCAAGTGGAAGAGCTCAGAAGGGCAAACCAGCTAACTCAGGAGTCTACAGACTTAGCAACTTTAAGACCTGTGGACTTCAACTCCCAGAATTCCTCAACCAGCCATGAGGGCTGAGGAATCCTGGGAGTTGAAGTCCACAAGTCTTAAAAGTGCCAGGTTTGAAGACCCCTGAACTAGCTGGTAGTGGTGCATATTAATAAACATGGATAAATTCATCATACATTTATCAGTGCAAAGGAAAAGTAATTCAGTAAAGGAACAAAAGAGCATAGCCTGAGGGCATGCAAAGAGTGACCTCCTGTGGTTATTTTGG
>JALGBA010002521.1:0-30680 GCA_023970755.1 Azemiops feae
ATCCATCCATCCATCCATCCATCCAACCAACCAACCAACCAACCAACCAACCAACCAACCAACCAACCAACCAACCAACCAACCAACCAACCAACCAACCAACCAACCAACCAACCAACCCTCCATCCATCCAAACAAACAAACAAACAAACAAACAAGCAAGCAAGCAAGCAAGCAAGCAAACAACTGTCTACTACATTTACATGGCCATGAGCCATGGTGGTGCAGTGGTTAGAATGCAGTACTGCAGGCTACTTCTGCTGACTGCCGACTGCCAGCAGTTCGGCAGTTCGATCCTGACTGGCTCCAGGTTGACTCAGCCTTCCATCCTTCCGAAGTCAGTAAAATGGGGACCCAGATTGTTGGGGGCAATAGGCTGACTCTGTAAACTGCTTAGAGAGGGCTGAAAAGCACTGTGAAGCGGTATATAAGTCTAAGCGCTATTGCTATTGTTACCCCTCTCTTGGAAGTGACTCTGGCAATTTACTACTCTTCAAACACCTGAAAAACGGTTTCATAGAAGAAGCTGAGGACACAGAATAATTAGTTCAGTAATCAGGTTAACCATGAATGGTCTTTCATGTCGGTATGTTAGTTAGGTTCTCATAATGCCCGATGATTCTTATACCCACATCTTTCAAATTTCTAATACAGGTAGTCCTTGAGTTTCAACCACAATTGGGACCAGAACATCTGTTGCTAAACAAGGCAACAGTGTGAGTCACACCCAATAACAGATGGTTCTTTCCCCCAAGTTCCTCGTTAGATCAAGATTTTACTGTAATGTAGCCTGTTTTGAGAGATATGTTAAGTGATGCGCTAGTGATTTGCTAAGATTTAAGTTCGATGTGTGATACACAGGCAGTTAAGAAGTGTCTTAGAAACTCTACACTCTTTCTACAAGGAAATGGGTAGATTGATCCCTTTTCAGTTCCCTCAAACTAGATTTAAAAAAAAAAAAAAAACCAAATCTATCGTGGATTGATTTATGCCGGATAATCCGATATAGACATCACAACATTCTCAAATCCAAGATTTTGTTGAATATCCAGATTTACACTCCTTTTTCGTCTCCTGGATATGCATAAAGTTTAGACTCAGCTGGATGGAGGGCTCCAGGTGATTGACTCCACTTCGCCATCACCTCTGCCTGATGGTGACCTAGCAGATAATGTACCTGGAGAAGATTTCAGCACCACGGAGAGCTCAGCAGAGAACGAAGAGGGTGGACACGGAATGGCATCAACTGCCAGCCAGGTTTGGTACCATATTAGCCATTGAGATTCCTCTGAGCATGTGGATGAAGTCAGATCAAGACACGCCCACACCCACGCCCAAAGTTTGCTGGGCCCTGGGAAAAATTGTATGCCTTTTTAAAATATTTATGTACAGCAGAGGTAATCCCAAAGCTGCTTTTTCAAAAGGCAACTGGACTTTCTTCTTGTTGTTTTTCCTTGAAAACTTTTCGCTTCGCATCCAAGACGTTGCTGAGAGAGATGAGAAGCAAAATGTTTTCAAGGAAAAATTAAAAAAAAACCAAGCTCCTTTGGGACCACCATGATTATGAATCTCCATAGACATACATAATAATAATAATAATAATAATAATAATAATAATAATAATAATAATAATAATAATAATAATAACAACAACAACAACAACAACAACAACAACAACAATAATAATAACAATAATAATAATAATAATAAAGTTGGAAGGTACCTTGGAGGTCATCTAGTCCAACCCCCTGCCTTAGGCATGAAAGCCGGCTGGGTGACTTTGGGCCAATCACCAGGAAGCACTGGGTTCTAGTCCCGCCTTAGGCATGAAAGCCAGCTGGGTGACTTTGGGCCAATCACCAGGAAGCAGTGAATTCTAGTCCCGCCTTAGGCATGAAAGCCGGCTGGATGACTTTGGGCCAATCACCAGGAAGCAGTGAGTTCTAGTCCCGCCTTAGGCATGAAAGCCGGCTGGGTGACTTTGGGCCAATCACCAGGAAGCAATGAGTTCTAGTTCCGCCTTAGGCATAAAAGCCGGCTGGGTGACTTTGGGCCAATCACCAGGAAGCAGTGGGTTCTAGTCCCACTTTAGGCATGAAAGCCGGCTGGGTGACTTTGGGCCAATCACCAGGAAGCACTGGGTTCTAGTCCCGCCTTAGGCATGAAAGCCAGCTGGGTGACTTTGGGCCAATCACCAGGAAGCAGTGAATTTTAGTCCCGCCTTAGGCATGAAAGCTGGCTGGGTGACTTTGGGCCAATCACCAGGAAGCAGTGGGTTCTAGTCCCGCTTTAGGCATGAAAGCCGGCTGGGTGACTTTGGGCCAATCACCAGGAAGCAGTGAGTTCTAGTCCCGCCTCAGGCATTAGCTGGGTAACTTTGAGCCAGTTCCTCTCTCTCAGCTTAACCCACTTTACAAGGTTGTTGTTGTGGGAAAACTAGAAGGAGGAACATGTCTTGAATATGTTTGCCACCTTCAATTATTTGTAAAAAGAATAATGGCGGGATATAAATAAAATAACCAAATTAGTAAAATTAGGGGGGGGGGGAAACCGTGTCTTGACGCAGGGTTTGGAATAAGATGTGACAGAGATAAACTGAAAGATTTTTTTTTAAAAAAACCAGCTACAGCAGGGATTTTAGAATGCTCTTTATTGGTGTGGCTAGGGAATTATAACAGAAATCTTAAAAGCCTACAACATACATTAAAGGCAAGCAGAGCTTTGATCACATCATATAACTTTTTAACACTATACCTTGAGGGCACACACACCCCCTTCCCACTGTCATCCCAAAGCAGCTGGAGAGATCTGCGTAGAGTTGGTTGCAATGAGTCATTAGGATGAGTAATTAAGGCTATCGGCCATGAATGAACCAGGCTCTCTTCTGAAGCTGTAGGTTTATTAATACACCTTCTACAAGATAGCAGTCTTCCAGTATTTGAGGGGCTGCCACAAAGAGGTAGTGACAGATTTTATCTTCCTGGGCTCCAAGATCACCACAGATGGGGACTGCAGCCAAGAAATTAAAAGACGCTTGCTCCTGGGGCGGAAAGCTATAGCAAATCTAGACAACATACTAAAAAGCAGAGACGTCACCCTGCCAACAAAAGTGCGTATAGTCAAGGCCATGGTTTTCCCAGTTGCAATGTATGGCTGCGAAAGCTGGACCATAAGAAAGGCTGAGCGCCAAAGAATGGAGGCCTTTGAACTATGGTGCTGGAGAAGACTCCTGCGAGTCCCCTGGACTGCAAGGCGATCAAACCGTCAGTCCTAGAGGAGATCAACCCTGACTGCTCTTTAGAAGCCAGATCCTGAAGTTGAACTCAAGTACTTTGGCCACCTAATGAGAAGGAAGGACTGAAAGAGGCAAAGATAGAAGAAGGGGACGACAGAGAATGAGGTGGCTGGATGGAGTCACTGAAGCAGTAGGCGTGAGCTTAAATGGACTCCAGAAGATGGTAGAGGACAGGAAGGCCTGGAGGAACGTGGTCCGTGGGGTCGCGATGGGTCGGACACGACTTCGCAACTAACACAAAGAGGAGGGACATCAACTTATTTTCCAAAGCACCAGAAGGCAGGACAAGAAACAACGGATGGAAAACAACCAAGGAGAGAAGCAGGAGAATTAAGGAGAATCAAGGAGAAACTTCCTAACAGTGAGAACAATTAACCAGTGGAACGACTTGCCTCCAGAAGTTGTGGGTGCTTCATCATTGAGGGTTTTTTAAGGAGAGACTGGATGACCATTTGTCTGAAATGGTATAGGGTCTCCTGCTTGAGCAGGGGGTTGGACTAGAAGACCTCCAAGGTCCCTTCCAACTCTGTTATTCTGTTAAGTTAGCCATAGCTATCTCTTGTCTAGCGAGTTCTGGAGTTTTGTGGCAAAAATAAGTGGTGTTTTGGGCCACAATTCCTAGCAGCTGGATCTTGCTCATTTCCCTCCATTATGAATAAAACTCTGGACATTTGAGAAGGATAAAATGGCAGTCCCTAAGGGTGGTCACAGCATTGTTTGGGGAGGAATAAATGCTAAAGTAAAATGGTCTGCAGTTGAGCTATATCTAACCCGGATCCACTAGTTGCAAACATGAATAAACCACACAGCCCTAACCCTAGAACGATTGCTGGAATTGGGTATGTCTAGTTTAATGAAGAGAAGGACGAGGGGGGACATGATAGCAGTGTTCCAATATCTCAGGGGCTGCCCCAAAGAAGAGGGAGTCAAGCTATTCTCCAAAGCGCCTGAAGGCAGGACAAGAAGCAACGGAAGGAAACTAATCATGGAGAGAAGCAGCCTAGAACTAAGGAGAAAGTTCCTAATAGTGAGAACAATTAACCAGTGGAACTACTTGCCTCCAGAGGTTGTGGGTGCTTCATCACTGGAAGTTTTAAAGAAGGGCTAAACAGCCATTTGCCTGAAATGGTATAAGATTTTCTGCCTGAGCAGAAGGGGGCTGGACTAGAAAACCTCCAAGGTCCCTTCCAACTCTGTTGTTCTGTTCCTCTGTTATTGCCACACAATTTTATGGCATCAGGTTTATGCTTGAGTCTGTGATTTCTTGTGGACCCAATCGTAGGAAGAATCTTTGAATCTTGCTCTAGAGTTACAGTCGCACAACAGTATACATCTGTATTACATTTATATCAATTTTCTGGGCTCACATAAGACATTAAAACAAACTAGCCAAACAGGCTGGGTTCACACAATGCCCTAAGATAGGGGTCCCCAATTTGTGGGCCGTGGCCCACTATTGGACTATGCCCTATTTGCAACCAGGCCGGGTGAGTGGCAGGCCGGCTCACATGCGCACAGCCCCACTCGCAAGAGCGGCACCCCAAAATCTTCTCTCTTGGGTGAGTGGAGCTGTGCATGTGCTCGCCCTGCCCGGTTCCCCTCTCCCCCCCCCAGCTGGACCACATCTGCTCTTGATGCTCCAGAAGCAGAGCAGTGAGAGCAGAGGCTGTGTGGGACGAGAGCTCAGCTTCGTTGACATTTCATTACCGAACTAGGTAACATCATCAGCGCAAGTAGTGTTAGTAGCACTGATGATGCTACCTAGTTGGGTAATGAAACATCTGCAAGCCAACAACTAACTAAGAGAGAGCATCAAGGACTCCACAGTCATCGTCCTCTTCCTCCTCCCTTTCTCCTCCTTCTCTGCAAACCCCACTCCCTTCTAGCACTGATGACGTTACCTAGTTGGGTCATGAAACATCTACAGGGAAACCAATCTCAGAGAGCACCAAGGACCCTACAGTCCTCCTCCTCCTCCTCCTCTTCCTCCTTCTCCTCCTCCTCCTCCTCTTCCTCCTCCTCCTCCTCCTCCTCTGCAAACCCCACTCCCTTCTAGCACTGATGATGTTACCTAGTTGGGTCATGAAACATCTGCAGGGAAACCAATCTCAGAGAGCACCAGGACCCCAGTCCTCCTCCTCCTCCTCCTCTCTCCTTCCCTCCTCCTCCTCCTCTTCCTCCTCCTCCTCCTCCTCCTCTGCAAAACCCCACTCCCTTCTAGCACTGATGACGTTACCTAGTTGGGTCATGAAACATCTACAGGAACCAATCTCAGAGAGCACCAAGGACCCCACAGTCCTCCTCCTCTTCCTCTTCCTCTCCTCCTCCTCCTCCTCTTCCTCTTCTTCCTCCTCCTCCTCCCCTCCTCTGCAAACCCCACTCCCTTCTAGCACTGATGATGTTACCTAGTTGGGTCATGAAACATCTGCAGGGAAACCAATCTCAGAGAGCACCAAGGACCCCACAGCCCTCCTCCTCCTCCTCCTCCTCCTCTTCCTCTTCCTCTTCTTCTTCCTCCTCCTCCTCCTCCTCCTCCTCTGCAAACTCCACTCCCTTCTAGCACCGATGACGTTACCTAGGTGGGTCATGAAACATCTACAGGGAAACCAACCTCAGAGAGCACCAAGGACCCCTCAGTTCAACTTGAGCTACCAACGTTCTCTTCCATCAGGAAGCTTAGTTGTGTGAACTTAAATCTGGAGTTTCTTGTTTCCATCCTTATATATGGAAGCCATTCTTGACTCTCCCAGCCTTCCTGTTTTTTTTCTTCAGGCTTCTGACTCCAGTACCCCAGCTGACCGATGGAGAAGTGAGGACTTCACGGAACCCCTCCTTAGCAGCTTCTTCAACCCTACCCTTTGGCTCCATGATTAAGACACGTTGGTGGGAGAGCACCGCACTTCTCTTGGTCCGTGTTGAAGATTTTTTTTTCTGCTCTGCAAGCATTTGAATTTCTAGCAGAGTTTGGGACATCATCATCCCGGTCAAATCTTCCTGCAGGAAGACGAGAAGCTCTGCGGCAAGAGATCACAGGTTGTCCTTGACTTACAACCACAATTGAGAGCCCCAAATTTCTGTTGCTAAGGGAGACGTTGGGTAAGTGAATTTTGCCCCGTTTTTACAACCTTCCTCGCCACAGTTCTTAAGTGAATCACTGCAGTTGTTAAGTTAGTAATGTGGTCGTTAAGCAAATCCGGCTTAAGCACTGACTTTGCTTGTCAGAAGGTCGCAAAAGGGGGGGTCACGTGACCCCGGGATGCGGCAACCGTCATAAATATGAACCAGTGTCTGAATGTTGATCACATGACTACATGCAACGGTCATAAGTGTGAAAAAGGCTCATAAGTTACCTTTTTCCGTGCCACTGTAACTTCGAACGGTCACTAAACCAACCGTTGTAAGTCAAGGACGACCTGTACAGATTGTGAACTACAGTGTGATTAGAAAATGAAGCATATTTAAGAGTCATTTTTATGGCCTGGTAGAATTTCAAGCACTGTCACAAAATGGCTGCCCTACTAGTTATAAAAGTAAAGATGCTTCTGATGAAGGAAAAATCAGGTCCGGTTCCAAGCTGGGAATGAAAAAATGGAGGCTGGCTGCTTAAGAAAGAAAGTTCCCGTTTATTGATGAACAGAACCAGCAACAGCATGCAGTTCTGGGACAGCTGACTAATTGATTTGATGAGTACAAGGATTTTTTATACAGTTTTACAGCATTTTGTAATGGGAGGCTTGCTTTGTGTGCTTTTGTTATTAGATTTGTTTAGCTTGTTTCACAAAGGTTAGCAAGTGGTCTAAAATGCTGGCTTCCTTGAGTTTTAATCTCGTCAAATAGATGTCATTATTTTTTATCCCCTTATCTTTAGCCTGTCTATTTCTTTTAGCAAGCTCTCTTTGGGAATCCACTTTTCGCAATAGCCAGGGGTTTCATGAGCGAAACATTTTTTTTGTGTATTTCTTTTCCTGAGTTTTATTCTTGTGATTTGGGGGGCATAGTTAAAAAGGATTGGGGAGGAGGCGCATTCTTACCACACTTCTAAGCTAAGCACAACTCTGACTTCAAAGATAAATCCAGGTAGAGTTGGCTATTTGGGGGCTACACTATTAGAAGTGATTTTTCCATTTTTCAGGGATCTTTTTAACGACTTCCCAATTGTCGATGCTGGTGTAGTGGGTAGAGCAATCAATGCTACATGAAGAGCAGAACTACCCCGAGAAGCTAAAATAACCAAATCTTGCACATTCGGATGTTTTCTGACTCCCCACCTTTATCCTCCAATAAACCATGGAGCATCAGGTGCCCGAAACGCAGGTCCTTAAGCAGAAGTTGTACATTATAGGTAGTCCTTGACTTACAACCACAACTGAGCCCAAAATTTCTGTGGCTAAGCAAGGCAGTTGTTAGTTGAGCTGTGCCCCAATTTATGAACTTTTTGGCACAGCGAATCCCTACAATTACAGTGGTTTTGGGAATTTTGTGTTGGTTATGAAAATCTGGTTTCTTCCATTGACGATGCTTGTCGGAAGCCGGTTGGGAACGTCACATATGGTGATTTAGTGACAGTCACTAAATAAGCCGAGGATTACCTGTACTAATTTATTGTTAAAGCCTAGGCACAGGAATCTTGTCAGACTAACTGTTAGCATCTGGTTAGTACTAGATAAGGGTCAATAGCATTCAAGGAGGATTGGACTTCACTCTTTTGTGACTACATAACGATTCTAAGCTGATGCCTCTTTTCACTCCTCCTCCTGGTTCTGCCAATCCTTCTCCTACAGGAAGTCGCTTGTCCTAAGAGCTTCTGAAGATTATCAGAATATTTTAATACTCTGAATATTATCTTTTCGGACCTTTCTCAGAAATGTTTCATCCCCCTTTGCCTAGACGACAGTTCTTGCATATAGGTAGTCCTCGACCTATGACCACAACTGAGCCCAGAATTTCCGTTGCTAAGCGAGACAATTTTACACCTTTTTTTCTTTCAGTTGTCAGCTGAATCTGGCTTCTCCATTGACTTTCCTTGTCAGAAGGTCGCAAAAGGGGATCACACGACCACGGGACACTGCAACTGTCGTAAATATGAGTCAGTTGCCAAGCATCCATAAGTGTGAAAAACATAAAAGTCATTTTTTTCCAATGCCGTTGTAACTTCGAACGGTCCCTAAATGAATCGTTGTAAGTCAAGGACCACCTGTATTTATGTTGATCAATAGCCTGTGCTCCCTCTCTCCCTTAGAGATGCTTCAAGCTGGGTTCCTGCACTGAACAAAGGGTTGGACTTACTGATTTAAATCAGTGTTTCTCAACCTTGTCAACTTTTAAGGTGTACGGACTTCAACTCCCAGAATTCCCCAGCCAGCACACTAAGGTTGAGAAACACTGGTCTCAATAGAACCACCCCAGGTTTGTGTAATCTTTGCCACCTGTTGTCCCAAAGGTGCTTTTTTCAAGAGGCAACTGGACTTTCTTGTTTTTCTTTGAAGACGTTTCGCTTCTCATCCAAGAAGCTTCTTCAGCTCTGACTGGATGGTGGGGGAATGGAAGGATTTATACTCCTTGCAGACAGCTGGTCATTTGCATCCTTTTAGAGAGTCGTTGAGGCCGCCTGGAGGTTTACCTGCGTCCTCAGGGACACCCGAGTGGTGCAAATGAGTGTGGAGCCTTCTTGGGACCGCTGAAAGGACTGTGTTGTAGACTGGGGATAGACAGTCTAAAACACGGATGTTAAACTCGCCACATCATGTAGGGTCACGACATAGCACGACTTTTTTCGCATTGCCGGTGCTGGGGTGGGCACGGCCTCCGCATGATGCAACTGGCCCGCGGGCCGGCAGTTTGACACCCCTGGTCTAAAAGAAGGCAAATGACCAGCTGTCTGTAAGGAGTATAAACCCTTCCATTCCCCACCACCCAGTCAGAGCTGAAGAAGCTTCTTGGATGAGAAGCGAAACGTCTTCAAGGAAGAACAAAGAAATCCAGTTGCCTCCTGAAAAAGCACCTTTGGGACAACCACGACTTGGAGGTCTGAGAATCTCCATAGACATTTGCCACCTGTTGGAACACCGTCTGTCACTAAGGGGAGAAAGATAAATGAATTCAAAAATATGGTAGTGCTTTTAATGGCTGATTGCTCCACTCCCCAGGGCCTTTGGGTTTATTTCCATGCCTAATGCACAGATCTGGATCTATTTGTAAAATCAAAGATGTTGAAGCTATAAACAGAGTTTACCAAGCAAATTTGCAAGAAGGCAGTTTTTTAAAAAAATGAAAGCTCAAGGTGATAGAAAAAGTGTATGTCCTCGACTTACAACAGTTTGTTTAGTGACTGTTTGAAGTTACAACGGCACCAAAATGTCTAGTCTAATGAAGAGAAGGACGAGGGGGGACATGATAGCAGTGTTCCAGTATCTCAGGGGCTGCCCCAAAGAAGAGGGAGTCAAGCTATTCTCCAAGGCGCCTGAAGGCAGGACAAGAAGTAATGGATGGAAACTAACCAAGGAGAGAAGCAACCTGGAACTAAGGAGAAATTTCCTGATGGTGAGAACAATTAACCAGTGGAACGAGTTGCCACCAGAAGTTGTGAATGCCCCAACACTGGAAGTTTTTAAGAAGAGACTGGACAATCATTTGTCTGAAATGGTATAGAATCTCCTGCCTGAACAAGGGGTTGGACTAGAAGACCTCCAAGATCCCTTCCAACTTTATTATTATTATTATTATTAAAATAAGGGACTTATGACAATTTTTCACACTTATGACTGTTGCAGTATCCCCGTAGCCACGTGATTTACGTTCAGATGCTTGACAACTGACTCACATTTATGACGGTCCCGGGGTCACGTGATCCCCTTTTGTGACCTTCTGACAAGGAAACTCAATGGCAAAGCCAGATTCACTTAACAACCGTGTTATTAATTTAACAACTGCAGTGATTCAACTTAACTGTGACAAGCAAAGTTGTAAAATGGGGCAAAACTCACTTAATAAATTTCTCACTTAGCAGCATAACTTTTGGGCTCCAATGTGGTCATAATTTGAGGACTACCTGTAGGGAGAATCAGGGAGAAATGGGTGACAGTTGCTTCTGTCAGGCCAGGCCTGTGTCTGTACCCCAGTTTTAGAAGAGAGAGAATGATTAAAATAAAGTTTATTGAGCACACTTTCACGTCCGTTCTTAAACCAAGCGGCGGCTTTAATCCATTTGAGAGAAAGTACGCATGACAGGCGTCAACAATTTCTACGCAAATTAGCAAATCTGGATTGCAGTCACCAGCACAAACAACTGAGTCACCACTGATACACTAAGCACATACGTGCAGGTGCACAAACTGACACTCACAACTGTGAGCTCAAAGCTGATGAAGGCTTACAGGATGTACGTTGGACAGCATTCAAGAATGATAACACCCCCAGATGTTATGGTCTCAAGACTGAAAATCCTGTTTTTGTTATGTTCTAGACATGGTTGTCCATTTTTAAAGCTTATTTGTTGTGGTGTGTGTGTGTTTTCTTTTTTGCAAAAAAAAAAATCTTTTTAATTCGCAGGACCACGCTCAGATGCTTGGGAGAAACCCAAGAAAGAATTTCAAGGTTTCCAGAAGCATCTGGAACAAGTGACCACAACACAGATTTAAGCTCTGTGTTGTGACTTTTTGTATAAACGGTGTGATAGCATGAAATGTGACACAAGTACTGAAATTGTGTCGACTCTATTAAGGAAAAGGATATTCAATACAGGCATCTTCAATACAGGCAGTCCTTGACTTACGACCACAACAGAGCCCAAAATTTCTGTTGATAAGCGAGACAGCTGTTAAGTGAATTTTGCCCCATTTTATGACCTTTCTTGTCATAGTTGTTAAGTGAATCACTGCAGCTATTGTTAGTAACACAGCTGTTAAGTGAGTCTGGCTTCCCCATTGACTTGTGCTTGTCAGAAGGTCGCAAAAGGGGATCACGTGGCCCCGGGACACTGAGACCGCCGTAAATGTGAGTCAGTTGCCGAGCATCTGAATTTTGATCCCGTGACTATGGGGATGCTGCAACGGTATGAAAAACGGGCATAGGTCATTTTTTTCATATTGTAACTTTGAACGGTCACTAAACGAGCTGTTGTAAGTCGAGGACTACCTGAACTTGAAAAGTTGTCACAGGGAAGAGGGGGTCAATTTAGTCTCCATGAAGGCGGGACAGGAAGCAATGGGTGGAAGCTCATCAGAGGGAGATTCAACCTGGAATTAAGGAGCAATTTCCTGGCAGGGAGTCTTCAAACTTGGCCCTTTTATGACTTGTGGACTTCAACTCCTAGAATTCCTCAGCCAACATGGGGGAACTATGGCCCCCTTCATGACTTGTGGACTTCAACTCCCAGAATTCCTCAGCCAGCGTGCCTGGCTGAGGAATTCTGGGAGTTGAAGTCCACAAGTCATAAAAGGGCCAGGTTTGAAGACCCCTGGTCTGGATCCAAGCCCACAGTTTCATCAAAATGGCCGACTGAGGAATTCTGGGAGTTGAAGTCCACAAGTCATAAAAGGGCCAAGTTTGAAGACCCCCTGCATTAACCAATGGAATGGCTTGCTTCCTGGAGTTGTGGCTGCTCCATCACTGGAGGGCCTTTGAGAAAAGATTGAACAACCATTTTTCCAGAATGCTACAGAGCCAGGGGGTTGGACTCGAACAGAGGTCCCCAACCTTTCCGGATTGGCGGCCTCGAGGGAAAGGGAGGAGCAAACAAATTTATGCGCCCATGCATGTGCACACATGCACAAATGGGGCCGTGCGTACCCGCGTGACGCTCGCAGGAGAGCTGGTGCCTGTGCGCATGCGCAAACGGGCTGCTAGTGCTCACCCACATGCATAAACAGGCCTCTAGCGCCTGCACACATGCATAAACGGGCTGCTAGCACCCACGTGTATGCACAAATGGGCCGCTAGTGCCCACGTGCATGCATAAACGGGCTGCTAGCGCCCGCCCATATACATAAACAGGCCGCTAGCGCCGGCATAACACTCACAGCGGTGCTGGCACCTGTGTGCATGCACAAACTGGGCCACTAGCACCCATGTGCATGCGCGAACCGGGCCACTAGCGCCCACATGACACTTGCGCCGGTGCTAGTACCCACGTGCATGCGCAAACGGGGCCACTAGCTCCCACAGGCATGCCATTCCCGCAGCTACGGAAGAGGCTACGGACCGGTTGTGGGCCACGACCCCTAGGTTGGGGACCTCTGGACTAGAAGACCTCCAAGGTACCTTCCAGTCCTTATGTTTCCAGTACAGGCAGTCCTTGACTTACACCCATAACTGAGCCCCAAATTTCTGACGCTAAGGGAGACATTTGTTAAGTCAATTTCGCCCCATTTTACGACTTTTGTTGCCCCAGTTGTTAAGTGAATCACTGCAGTTGTTAAGTGAGTCACGCGGTTGTTAAATGAATCTGGCTCCCCCATTGACTTCACTTGTCAGAAGGTGGCAAAAGGGGATCGCGTGACCCCGGGACGACGACGACGCCGTCATAAATGTGAGTCATTTACCAAGCATCCGAATTTTCATCACATGACCCTGGGGATGCTGCAACGGTCATAACTCTGAAAAACAGTTGCAAGTCAGTTTTTTTCAGTGCCGTCGTAACTTTGAATGGTCACTAAATGAACTGTTGTAACTTGAGGACAACCTATTTCATTATTTTAAAGATTTATATGGCTGCCCATCTTAAGCAACTCTGGGTGGCTTACGGCTGCTATAAATTCGATTAATGAAACAATAGAATAGAATAGAATCTGTAGCTAGACATGTCGTAAAATCGAGGTAAAACTCACTTAACGTCTGTCTCGCTTAGCAACGGAACATCTGGACTCAATTGTGGTCATAAGTCTAGGACTACCTGGACACTGAATTCAGGTCAAGATAGAAGTTAGCCAAACATACATTGTTGCTTTGGATGGCCAGCCAACACATTCCAAAAGAGCATTTTATCCATTAGAGCAGGGGGTCTTCAAACTTGGCCCTTTTATGACTTGTGGACTTCAATTCCCAGAATTCCTCAGCCAGGCATGCTGGCTGAGGAATTCTGGGAGTTGAAGTCCTCAAGTCATAAAAGGGCCAAGTTTGAAGACCCCCTGCCTTAGAGGAATGAGCTGTTCTCTGGAGCAATGTTTCCCCCGCTTGAAGAGATGTGGACTTCAACTCCCAGCATTCCCCAGCCAATTATGGCTGGCTGGGGGATGCTAGGAGTTGAAGCCCACACATCCTACCTAGAGTTACCAAGGTGGAGAGATCCTGTTTACTGGCATCATTTCTGAACTGGGAACAACTTATGCACTGTGAGGACTAGGAGCCAAGAATTAATTTAATTAAATTAAAACAAGAGTTGTAGGACTTTAGCCAAGTTCAAACATTCCCCTCTCCTCCCTTTTTCACACTGCTTTTCAGGATTGATCTACTGCAGGGGTCTTCAAACTTGGCCCTTTAATGACTTGTGGACTTCAACTCCCAGAATTCCTCAGCCAGGCACGCTGGCTGAGGAATTCTGGGAGTTGAAGTCCACAAGTCATAAAAGGGCCAAGTTTGAAGACCCCTGGCTTATATTGACGAGTGTTGCAGCATCCTGGGCTCATGTGTTCACCTTTTGCAACCTTCCAACGAGAAAAAAATTAATGGGGGAAGCTGGATTTGCTTCACCACCGCATGACTCACTTAACAACGGTCCTAAAAATCGGGCACAACTCCTTAACGACGGCTTCGCTTAACGATTGCAATGTCGGTCCGGATTGTGGTCGTTGGTTGTAGAACCACCTATGTGAAAATGACACGCAGCTCTCTGCAAAATGCACAGTTATAAAATGAACGATCCATTGGACTATGGATAACCAACACCTCCCCCTGGCCCAGCCCTCCCTTCCCCCCCCTCATTTGCCTAAATTACGCAGCAGTATTTTATTATTCCGTGCCTGCTGAGCCATTTTCTCTTCCCGAGCCACTTGCAGGAACTCTCGGAGAAGGTGGAAAGTTAAGTCTAAGGAATTGGGGCGTCCGTCTCGTCTTTTGCTGGAGAAGGCTGATCTTGCAGCTCTGGGTTGCTGGATTTGGTCTCCTGTGGGCGGGCAGGATCTGGGAGAGCTTGACTCTGGGTAGATCCCCTCTTCGGAGCTGGACAGAGATCCCAAGGGTGGGTCTCTCCAGGCCGAGGGGCTCAGCCACAGGTCATCCCAACCCAGGTCATCGATGGGCAGAAGCTGGGCCAGCGGCAGGCAGGATGTCCGTGGGAGAAAGAGCAAAAGGACCAGAAGCCCGGCAGAAATCTTGAAGGCCATCCCCAAACCCTAGGAGAGAATCCAGCAGTTACTCAGAGAAACTCTCTGGTTTCAAAAGACTTCTATTTGGGGTCTGGCAGCTTCAAAGCATCTGGCAGCAGGAACAGCATTTAAGGGGGATTTAACATCCAGCTAAGAATTGTGGTAAGAATGTTGTCCATGATTACAGGTCTCAAAATACAAAGGAGCATTAAAGGGGTGAGTCCACACCTGGTTATTTAAGGCTCCTTTAATTTATGAATATGTTAAAAACCCCAGACCTTTCTCTAGTTTTGTTGCCAGTCGAGAGCTGATTAAAAAGGTTGTCTTCCCAAGACAGGTAATCTCCTTCCTTCCTTCCTTCCTTCCTTCCTTCCTTCCTTCCTTCCTTCCTTCCTTCCTTCCTTCCTCCCCTTCCCCTCCCTTCCCTTCCCTTCTTCTCTCTCATCCTCTTTCCTTCCTTCCTTCCTTCTCCCTCATTCTATTTCTTTCCTTCCTTCCTTCCTTCCCTTCCTTCTCTCTCTCATTCCTTCCTTCCTTCCTCCCTCTCATTCTATTTCCTCCCTCCCTCCCTCCCTCCCTTCTTTCTTTCTTTCTTTCTTTCTTTCTTTCTTTCTTTCTTTCTTCTTTTCTTCCTTCCTCCCTTCCCTTCCTTCTCTCTCTCATTCCTTCCTTCCTTCCTTCTCCCTCTTATTCTATTTCCTCCCTCCCTCCCTTCCTTTCTTCCTTCCTTCTCCCTCTCATTATATTTCTTTCCTTCTTTCCTTCTTTCCTTCTTTCCTTCTTTCCTTCTTTCCTTCTTTCCTTCTTTCCTTCTTTCCTTCTTTCCTTCTTTCCTTCTTTCCTTCTTTCCTTCCTTCCTTCCTCTTCACAGCTTTTGAGCCCTGATGAGACCTGGTTCTAAGACATTTCCACACATTCATTAATCCTCTAAAAAGTATTTCTTCCACCACCCTCTCTACATCAAAAGAGAACTCGGTTGGATGGGAGACCAGCTCAACAAACATTTCAGGAAGCTGGTTACCCATCTCTGATCTTTCCTTCCAACAAATTTGGTATCCACAAGTAAACTATTATATAGCCATCAGTGTACCATGTAATGAAGATCCGTCTTCCAAGTCTCAGCCAACCTAATCTCTTTTTTCACTCTTTCTGTGTAAATCAGGGATTTGTGACCATCCTTCCAGCTCAAACTTAGGTCTCACTTTGGAACCTCATGCTTGAGCAGGGGGTTGGACTCCAAGGTCCCTTCCAACCATTTTATTCTATGTTCTATGTTCTATGAATCTCTTTGATCCTGCTCCAGTGTTAAGGAGATGGAAGGATCGCTTGCACCGTAACACCGGTCTGCATTTGCAGGATACATGAAAGAAATACCTACTTTGAGATGACATGATAAACTGCCTTAGTTTCAGTCTTGGTTAAGCTTGCCAGCTTAGATGATGATGATGACGATGACGATGACGATGACGATGATGAGGATGAGGAGGAGGAGGAGGAGGAGGAGGAGGAGGAGGATTAAGGAGGAGGGGAAGAGGAGGAGGAAGAGAAGAGAATAGAAGAAGAAGAAGAAAAGAAGAAGAAAGAAGACGAAGAGGAAGAGAAGAAGAAAGAGAAAGAAGAAGAAGAGAAACCCTTGGGCTCTGTCAGACAAATGGGCTTGTTCCAGTTCTTGTTCTGTTTTCTTTTCAGGAGGTTGTTTGGTTATTGTTTGTTGTGTAACTGCAGGAATTTCTCCTTAGTTCTAGGTTGCTTCTCTCCTTGATGAGTTTCCATCCGTTGCTTCTTGTCCTGCCTTCAGGCGCTTTGGAGAATAGCTTGACTCCCTCTTCTTTGGGGCAGCCCCTGAGATATTGGAAGACTGCTATCATGTCCCCCCTCGTCCTTCTCTTCATTAAACTAGACATACCCAATTCCAGCAACCGTTCCTTGTATGTTTTATCCTCCAGTCCCCTGATCATCTTTGTTGCTCTTCTCTGCACTCTTTCCACAGTCTCAACATCTTTTTTACATCGTGGTGACCAAAACTGGATGCAGGATTCCAAGTATGCTATTCCAATAGCATACATCTACTGCAGTCTGTTAGGCTCATGATTTATACGGGATACCCAAAGGTGCTTTTTCAAAAGGCAACTGGACTTTCTTGGTTTGTTTGTTTTTTCCCCTTGAAAATGTTTCACTTCTCATCCAAGAAGCTTCTTCAGTTCAGGAGAACTGAAGAAGCTTCTGCAGTGAGAAGTAAAACGTTTCCAAGGGGAAAAAAACCCCAAGAAAGTCCAGTTGCCTTTTGAAAAGCACCTTGACCTGGATGATTGTAGATCTCCATAGAGATTTACGGGATTGTGCACAAATCTCTCAAAAAGGATGAGTTCAGGAACCTAGCTAAGTCTGGTGTGTGAACACACAACCAGACACTTCTTGCCTTCAGCAACCTCTTGCTCTCCTTTCTCCCTTGCACAGGTGGGCAAACAGTTACTTCTCCTTTCCTGACTCCCCTGTTCTTTGGTCCATTCGTCCATTCGTCATTAATAAACCAATAACATCCTACATTTTCTATTCATCACCTTTCCTTTCCAAACAGAAGCCCTTAAATCGCAAGCATTCTCAATTTTCCTGCACTTGCTGTTTAGTGAGATGCCTTCTCTGGGCAGGTCATTCCTCCCAAAGCCCCCAGCCCATGGGGGGGGGCTATCCGAGATGGATTTGAACTCACCGTCTTTTTCCTCTGCCGGATTGCAGTCCCGGACTCTCAGCAACGTAAAGCTTGCAATGCTATTTATAGCAGAGAGATTTCAAGGCTCCCTCACTCCCGCCTGCTGTGGGAGCAGGAATAAAACTGGTCTGGAGGGAGAGGAGGGCTTCCCAGCCCTGAGAGTTGTGATGTAGGTTTGATGTAAGGGAGGGGAACAGAGTGACGGTGACTGCAACGAAGCTCGGTAGCTGGTTTCCCACGTGGTTAGGAAGTTAAGCCACATTCTAGTTTCACACTGGAGAGAACCATGGCCAAACGGGCAGAATCCTAGGGCTGGAAGGGACCGTGGAGGTCATCTAGTCCAGGGCTTTTCAACCTTTTTACTGATTGTACCACTTTTAGGATATGGCAATATTCGAGTACCACCTAGCAAGGTGTCAAAAACTTGGTGACAAAAAAAAAAACTGTTCAAAGTTGTGCACTGAAATGACTTATGACCATTTTTCACACTTATGACCATTGCAGCAACAGGGTCATGTGATTTATATTTGGATGCTTGGCAACTGATTCATATTTATGATGGGCACAGTGTCCCAGGGTCATGTGATCCCCTTCTGCAACCTTTTGACAAGCAAAGTCAATGGCAGAGCTGCTGGTGGCCAAGTGCTAAGGCGGGACTTCCTTCCCTCCCTCCCTTTTTCTCATTCCCACCTCCTTCTGAAGGAAGAATTTGACCCCCCCCCCCATATTTTCTCTCTTCCATATATTGATCAAACAAGGAAAGGCCTCCAGAGACAGAAAAGACAAGCTGCTGAGTGAACTAGCTTAAAAAGGCACTTCCCCTTTAAGAATTAGCTACTGGCTAGAAAGGAAAGTAAGGAGCCCAGCTGGCACTTAAAGAAGAAAAAAAATGTAAGTACTGGCTGCCGGCTAAGGCAGCCTCCCCAAATCTCCATTCATAAGTAAAATCTGCAGCTCCAGAGGACTCTCTCACTGTAAGTCCTGTGCTGGCTCTTTCCCTTCCCCACTACACTTGGCTAGGCAGGGCTGCGTACCACCTGCCACTCATTAATGTACCACAAGTGGTACGCGTACCACAGGTTGAAAAGCCCTGATCTAGTCCAACCCCCTTGCCCAAGACAGGAGACCTTAGACCATCCAGGATAAATGGCTCTCCAATCTTTTCTTGAAGACCTCCAGTGATGGTGTGCCCTCAACTTTCAGAGGAAAACTATTCAGTTGAGTGATTATTCTCATTGTCAGGGAATTTCTCCTTAGTTCTAGGTTCGGTCTCCCTCCGAGGAGCTTCCCCCAAATTACTTCTGGTCCTGCCTTCAGGTGCTTTGGAAAATAGGTTGACTCCCTCTTAGGTTGACAGCCCCTTAGATATTGGACAACAGCTATCTTCTCTCCCCTCGTCCTTCTCTTCACTAGAGTAGACATACCTAGATCCCTTAGCTATTCATCCTATGATTTAGCCTCCAGACCCTTTATTAACTTTGTTGCTCTTCTCTGTACTCTTTCTAGGGCCTCATCGTCTTTTTTTCTATCGGTACTAATATTTGTAACTGACATGAGGGGTCCTTGAGGACATGAGCTCCTAAGAGAGCAACAAGGACCCCCTCGTTTTTTCTATTGGGGCGAGCAAAGAGGAGCCTCCAAAGTTACGACTAACCAAACTTAGCCGTTGGGATAAAAGCAGCTGCCGGCTTTGGAATTAGCTACTTAGCCAGGATGGGTGAAGGCAGACAAACATGGTTACTTCTCTTTGGAAGACCGCTGTATAAGAAAGCTAACGCGATTGGCGCCTGCTGTGATATTAGAACAGGGGTCTTCAAACTTGGCCCTTTTATGACTTGTGGACTTCAACTCCCAGAATTCCTCAGCCAGCGTGCACGTTTGAAGACCCCTGCATTAGAAGAAACACGGGAACAGGCAGCGCTGGAGCTGTCCTTGGTCCTGAAATCTGCCTAGCTCATAGAAAAGAGCTTGGTTTGTCTTCAGATCAAGGATAGCGAACCGTTTAGGCTCAAAATTTTGGAAAATGCCTAACTTGATTGTGCTGGAGTGTCCACGCCCCACCCCTCCGAATGAAAGAGAAGCCATTGTTTACATATTCATTTATTCTTTTATATAAAAAAAAATACAATCCAACGATGGGGGAAGAAAGGGTCACATAATTACAAAAATCTGTGGAACAAAGTCCTTTTTAGAGAGTGCAGAGAGAAATAATAATAATAATAATAATAATAATAATAATAATAATAATAATAATAATAATAATAATAAATAATAATAATAATAATAATAATAATAATAATAATAATAATAATAATAATAATAATAATAATAATAATAATAATAATAATAATAATAATAATGCCTTACTAGGAACCGCCTCCATCCTGCGACGATATCTGTAATAACATCAAACATCCACATCTGCCTATCCCAGGTCCTTGGTAAGGACTCGATAGGTAGACAAAAATGCCAAATCCAGTCTGAACATCTGGCTGACTGTGCGATGATCCATAATAACAATAATAATAATAATAATAATAATAATAATAATAATAATAATAATAATAATAATAATAATAATAATAATAATAATAATAATAATAATAATAATAATAATAATAATAATAATAACAACAACAACAACAACAATAACAACAACAATAAACGTTGGAAGGGACCTTGGAGGTCATCTAGTCCAACCCCCTACCAGGGGCAGGCAACCTTGGCTCTTTTATGACTCGTGGACTTCAACTCCCAGAATTCCTGAGCCAGCATGGCTGCCAAGGTTGCCTGCCCCTGCCCTATACCATTTCAGACAAATGGTTGTCTAGTCCCTTCTTTAAAAAACCCACAATTTCTGGAGGCAAGATGTTCCACAGATTAATTGTTCTGTCAGGAAATTTCTCCTTAATGCTCCTTAATTCTCCTGCTTCTCTCCTTGATTAGTTTCCATCTGTTGCTTCTTCTTCTGCCTTCAGGCGCTTTGGAGAATAGCTTGACTCCCTCTTCTTTGGGGCAGCCCCTTAGATATTTCTGCTATCTGCTGCTATCATGTCACCCCTCGTCGTTCTCTTCATTAAACTAATATTTTATTCAGAAAACCAGCTACGCTGTTTATCCAAGATTATGCTAACTTTGCTGGTGAGGAGAAATTCAGACTATTGCAAAATTTCCAATAATTTCCATCCAGGTAAAGATTCTTATTTTTGACAGTCAAATTGGCTTTGTTCTCAGAGTCTGGGAGATGCAGGTCCTTCTTGAATCTAGATTTTGTGCCAGACTCTTATTTCTGACATTAAAGATATTAATTTTGTCTCCGTTTTATGATTCATTTTAGGGGCACAGACAGTTTAAGGCAAGCCTTCAATTAAGAATCCCAGATTGTATTTTTCAAAGCAATTTTGTCTCTCTCAGCTTGAGATTCAGAGATTCCACCACTAAAATCACCAACAAATAGAAAGATTTAAAATGCAAATTGGAACAGTAGTTTCTTACAGACACACTAGTGCATAGTCTTCATCACATTGCTTATTTCAGTTGCTGTGTTTCTCCACCTTGTCAACTCTAGGATGTGTGGACTTCAACTCCCAGCATTCCCAGGCAGCCTGGGGAATGCTGGGAGTTGAAGTCCACACATCCTAGAGTTGACAAGGTGAGGAAAGATTGTTTTAATGACATAATTCCTGATCTAGGAACAAGTTATGCACCGTGAGAACTGGGAGGCAAGAATTAATTAAATTAAATTAAAGCAAGATGCAGCTTTAAGCAGAGATTTGTAGGATTTTAGCCACGTTCAAACATCCCCCTTTCTCCCCTTTTTCACACAGTTTTTCAGGGTCAATCTATGGGCACCTACAGTGTGCTTTTGTCTCCCCATCCACATCTATATTATTCAATATTATAATATATTATAATATATTATTATCTAGAGAGACAAAGATGTACAATCTTTTCCTCTTCCGAAAGTGGAAAGTTGAGAGCTGATTCCATCAGGCAGTTTGGGTTCCCCGGAGAAAGTCTTGGCAATCTGATATAATAATAGTTCTAATCCTGCCTTAGGCTTGAAAGCCAGCTGGGTAACTTTGAACCAATCACCAGGACATGGTGAGTTCTAGTCCCACCTTAGACAGGAAAGCTAACTGGGTGATTTTGGGCCAATCGTCAGGAGACGGTGAGTTCCAGTCCTGCCTTAGGCATAACAAACAACTGGGTGACTTTGGACCAATCACCAGGAGACGGTGGGGAGGAGAAGGAGGGGAGGGGGAGAGGGAGAGGGAGAGGGAGGAGGAGGGGAAGAGGAGGAGGAAGGGAGGAGGAGAGGGGGAGAAGGGGAGGAGGTGGAAGAGGAGAGGGAGGAGGAGGAGAGGGAGGGAGGAGGGAAAGGAGAGGGGGAGGAGGGAGGAGGAGGTGAGGAGAGAGGGAGGAAGAGGAGAGGGTGGAGGAAGGGAGGAGGAGAGGAGGAGGAGGGGGAGGAGGAGAGGAAGGAGGAGGGAGAGGGAGGGAGAGGAGGAGGAGGAGAGGGAGGGAGGGAAAGGAGGAGGAGGACTGTGGGGTCCTTGGTGCTCTCTGAACTGCGGCCAGGGTATTTGAAGGACCCTCTTTCCCCAGTTCTCTCCCCCTGACCCACCAAAGCAGGGAGGTGAGGGATGTTACATACAGGTCCTTCTCCTAAGGAGGTCCATCTTGTGGGACCAGGAAGAAAGGTCTTCTTCGTGGTGGCTCCATCCCTGTGGAGCAGCATCCCCACTGAGATAAGAGTGGCTCCCACTTCGATCCTCTTTCAAAAGGCCCTGAAGACATGATTTTGCCAAGGGACTTGGGGACCCCACGTTGATGTGGAGCGCACCAAGTGGTTTTATATTTGGGGTTTTATTCTGCCTGCCATCCGAAGTTACTGTGAGCCAATGGGGCAGCCAAATGAGTTTTCTATAGGTAAACAGACAAACAAAACGAATAAATAACCAGATAATGCATCCTCCTCCTCAGCTCTCTCTCACACACTTTGGTAGACAGAGAAACCTCTGTCAGATGCATTCATACTAGTGGTGAAATCTGATTAGAATTTACCTTGGTTAAGATTGATTGATGGCTTCGTGTTTATACTATGATCCAGTCTCTGGGCTTCTTGCAGAGGTAACAATATGGTAGCAGCCCCCCCCCCCAAAAAAAATGAATTTGATTCCCTAACTGGATTATTCTGTGTCATGCAGGTTGACTTTGATCTCGTTTGATTAGAAGGTGGGAAGTTAAGTTGGTGGAACTTGTTGATAGTTATCCGACTTGGCACTTTTGATGAATCTGGAAATTTTTCAAATCTGCTTTCGACGACGTACTAATTTTTTCCGAGAGTTATCAGAAAGCAGATGCCCACAGATTATTTTGGTGCAGTCTTGATAGGAACAGGCTCATTTTTCCTTGCAGGTGGCTGTCCTCAATGGCCTTGTCTTTTTTTTTTTTTTTAATAATAATAATAAAGTTGGAAGGGACCTTGGAAGTCATCTAGTCCAACCCCCTGCTCAGGCAGGAAACCCTATACCATTTCAGACAAATGGCTGTCCAGCCTCTTCTTAAAAACTTCCAGTGTTGGAGCATTCACAACTTCTGGAGGTAAGTTGTTCCACTAATTAACAACAACAACAACAACAACAATAATAAAGTTGGAAGGGACCTTGGAAGTCATCTAGTCCAACCCCCTGCTCAGGCAGAAAACCCTACACCATTTCAGACAAATGGCTGTCCAGCCTCTTCTTAAAAACTTCCAGTGTTGGAGCATTCACTGCTTCTGGAGGCAGGTTGTTCCACTGGTTAATTGTTCTAACTGTCAGGAAATTTCTCCTTAGTTCTAGGTTGCTTCTCTCCTTGACTAGTTTCCATCCGTTGCTTCTTGTCCTGTATTTTATTAATTTTCTAGTTTTACAATCAAATACTTAACAGACAACGTGTTGTCTGGGTGCATTAGTAATTCAGTGGTATATATTAACTTCTTCAATCTAGATCCAATATTGCACCATCACATGTTTCCTGTCTTCTTCCGGTAGTACCTGTTTTCCCACGCTAGGCAAATACAATTCTTATTGTTATTAATCAATATACAATTGAATACCAACACCTTTGTTACATTTTTCTCATAATATCAACAATATTGGTTTTAGATAACGGCCTTGTCTAATCTCCAGAGGTTAAGCACAGTCTGTCAATGCTGCTAACACCGAATGTTTTGCTTTGACAACCCATAGAGATTCAACCAGGAATTCTGGGAGTTGAAGTCCACGAGTCATAAAAGAGCCAAGGTTGCCCACCCCTGCTCTAGAGAGACAAAGATGTACAATTACTTTCTAAATAAATAATAATAAATCAGAATTTGCAAGTCCACAGATGGCGAATCACCTATACAGGTAATGTTTCACTTAACAACAGTTCCTTTAGTGACCATTTGAAGTTATGACGACGCTGAAAAAAAGTGACATGCCCGTTTTTCACCCTGACGACTATAGCAGCATCCCCCTGGTCACGGGATCAAGATTCGGACGCTTGGCAACTGACTCACATTTATGACGGTCGCAGTGCCCGGGGTCACGTGATCCCCTTTTGTGGCCTTCTGACAAGCAAAGTCAAAGGGGAAGCCATATTCGCTTAACGACCGTGGGACTAACTTAACAACTGTGGCAAGAAAGGTCGTATAATGGGGCAAAACTCAACTGTCTTACTTAGCAGCATTGGGCTCCATTGTGGCCGTAAGCCGAGGACTGCCTGTATTCCTCAGCCTACGAAGGTTTTAAACCCCGACTGAAAAAAACTAAATGAAAACTTTCAGAAGCAGGGACTGATAGCTTTTGAGCTTCTGAGACCAGCCAACCAAGGCAGAAACGTCACAAGCAGCGCTTAGAACATTTGGTCACCCCGAAAAGCCACTTGGCCTCTTGTTTTTCCCATGGGCAAAATCTGGATTTGAGCGCCTTCCTGCTCCCCCTCTGTTCACCTCCTGTCTTGGACAGAAACGCGTCGGATCTACGAGGCTTCCCCCAGGGATTAATTAGAAACCAATGTCTGTTTAGGCAGATCAATTGTCACCGGCTAATAAATGGAAGCCCTGACGTGGAGGTGCGAAGGGCCCTCTTCAAAAGAAATCTCACTGCCAAATAAAGGCCTCAAGGCATCTTTAGGGCTAGCATTACTTCGCCTTGGCTGACGCATTTAGGAGTGGGCTGTAAAAAACATCCGTGGGTCTCTCGTGGGACCCCCGGGGTTTGCCAATAAGCGCGTCTGTCTTTTCTGGTGCTGGAGAACATCATCAGTCAACTCCTCGCCAGCTGGGAAACTGAGTCACACTGTCTCGCCTCTTGGGTCTCCCCAAAGAGGTGCAAAATTGTTTACTTCTTGATCACAACCACCGCAGTAAAAAAAAAAAAGAGAAAGAGAAAGATGAATGGAAAAGAACGGGGACCACTAGAGACCGGTCTGAGATATTTTTTTGCTGCTAGGGCTGGAAACAAAGATACAGTGGTTCTTAACTTACAAACCGTCAAATAGGACCATTCAAAGTCATGACGGACACACACACACACCCCAAAAAAAAGCTACAGGTAAGTCCTGGAGTTACAACCATTCATTTAATCCAGTTTTGGTCGCCAAAATGTAAAAAAAGATTTTGGGGTTCTAGAAAGAGTACAGAGGAGAGCGACAAAGATGATGAGGGCACCGGAGGCTAAAACGTATGAAGAACGACTGCAGGAATTGGGTATGTCTAGTTTAATGAAGAGAAGGACGAGGAGGGACATGATAGCAGTAGTCCAATAATTGAGGGGCTGCCCCAAAGAAGAGGGAATCAAGCTATTCTCCAAAGCGCCTGAAGGCAGGACAAGAAGCAACGGGTGGAAACTCATCAAGGAGAGAAGCAACTTGGAACTAAGGAGAAATTTCCTGACAGTTGAGACCAATTAATCAGTGGAACAACCTGCCTCCAGAAGTTGTGGGTGCTCCATCGCTGAGGTTTTTCAAGAAGAGATTGTCTGAAAAGGTATAGGGTTTCCTGCCTGAGCAGGGGGTTGGACTAGAGGACCTCCATGGTCCCATCCAGCTCAGTTATTCTGTTATTCTATAACAGGGGTCTTCAAACTTGGCCCTTTTAGGACTTGTGGACTTCAACTTCCAGAATTCCACAGCCAGCCAGCGTGCCTGGCTGAGGAATTCTGGGAGTTGAAGTCCACAAGTTCTAAAAGGGCCAAGTTTGAAGACCCCTGTTCTATAACCATCATTTAAAGTTACGAGGGCACTGAAAAAAGTGACTGATGGCCCATTTTTCACACTTAGGACCATTGCAGCCTCCCCATGGTCACGTGATCAAAATTCAGGCCCTTGGCAGCTGGCATGTAATCTATGATGGTTGCAGTCTCCCGGGGTCACGGATCTCCAGAACTGTCCTTGCTGCTGTGTTCTGGCCCAGTTGTAGCACTGTAGAACAATTGTTTTAATTTAAAGTTGATTGAGCTGACTGGGGTTTAAGCACAATTTAACCGGAGGACCAGTAAATTGGTTAAGAGTGCAGCTGACCTTGTAGGCTTAGCAAGAAAGAAGGAAGGAAACTTTGGAGGCAACAGATCTTGGTTTGCGTTTCCAGGCAGATACTAACCTGGTGAGGTAAGATGGGAAGAGTCCATGGTCCACCTGGATCTCCTGGTGAGGTAAGATGAGAAGAGTCCATGGTCCACCTGGATCTCCTGGTGAGGTAAGATGAGAAGAGTCCATGGTCCACCTGGATCTCCTGGTGAGGTAAGATGAGACGAGTCCATGGTCCACCTGGATCTCCGCAGAAGATCTCAGTTTCCTTCTATCTTCTCTGATGTTCTTGAAGGAATGTCTCATGGGCTGACGGACCTGAGATTGAGCTTCTGGTGTCACCATTCTCAGGTTAGACAGTCCTTGAAACAGTCCCCAGCTTGTCTTCAGCCCAGTTGTTCCTACCTCAGCTGGTGGTGGTGGAAGACTTCATCTGCCTGGGAAAACAGGAATGGTGAGGATGTCAACAAGCAACGATGATCAGTGAAGACTGTAGGAGGAAACTCAAGTCTCCTTATCTAAGAAGGCTGAGGCCACAAAAGCGCACAGAGAGTTTCAAATCTGATTGAGTGCATATTCTGCATTATTCTTCCCGCCCACTCAGTAACGGCCAGATACCCTATTTGGTGACCTTTCCTGGAATACAAGAAAGAGATTGGTGGTTGAAGAGGAGGCTAAGTTTTTAAATTTCTATTCTATTCTATTCTATTCTATTCTATTCTATTCTATTCTATTCTATTCTATTCTATTCTATTCTATTCTATTCTATTCTATTCTATTCTATTCTATTCTATTCTACGATCTATTATTCTATTCTACGATCTATTATTCTATTCTATTCTATTCTACTCTACTCTACTCTATTCTATTCTGTATTTCTATTCTATTCTATTCTGTATTTCTATTCTATTCTATTCTACGATCTATTATTCTATTCTATGATCTATTATTCTGTTCTATTCTACTCTACTCTACTCTACTCTACTCTATTCTATTCTATTCTATTTTTTAATAAAATTTAAATTTATTTTAATTTTTATTTACTTATTTATTCAATTTCCATAGCTGCCCAACTCAACCAAGTGAACAATAAAATAATTTAAAAGATATCAAAACATATAAAAACATCTACAAAAATCAACAAGTATAAACAGCAGCCGACATGATTAATCAACTAATAGTAAAGCCAAATAACGGGGCACTTAACACATTCTGAGCCCAAGGCCCAGCTAGATTTGATTTTATTTTACATTTATTTATTTATTTTTTTAATTTAAATTTATTTTAAATTTTGTTTGTCTCTTTATTCGATTTCCATAGCTTCCGAACTCAGTCAAGGGGTTCTGAGCAGCTTGCAGTTCTAAGATTGTAAAACAATTAAAAAGACATTAAAACAATAAAAACATCTACAAAAATCAATAAGTATAAACAGCAGCCAGGATTATTAATCAACTAATAGTAAAGCCAAGTAACCGGCCCACACATTCTGAGCCCAAGACCCAGCTAGATTTTATTTTATTTTACCTTTATTTTATTTTATTTTACATTTATTTTTATTTTTATTTAAACTTGTTTTAAATTTTGTTTCTCTATTTATTCGATTTCCATAGCTGCCGAACTCAGCCAAGGGGCTCCGAGCAGCTAGCAATTCTAAAACTATAAAACAATTTAAACAATTTAAAAGACGTGTTAACATAATAAAAACTTCCACAAAATCAATAGGTTATAAAACAGTAGCTGTGATAATTAATCAACTAATAGTAAAACCACCTAAAGGGGTCCTTGACACATTCCAAGCCCCAGACCTGGGTACATTTCATTTTCTTTTCAATTTCTTTTATTTTCTTTTCAATTTCTTTTGAATTGAATTGAATTGAATTTAAAACTGATTCTATTTTATTTTAAACTTTTATATAGCCGCAGATCTTCTGACCAATTCTGGGCAGCTCCCAGCCAAAACTTAAATCAGCATATAAAATCATATTAAAACCTTAAAAATAAACACATCAAAACATTAAAAGCAATAATCAACATTTGTTCTTATTGCAATGGGAACGTGCAACAAAACAAAAGGAGGTATCTTTGAAAGACAAAAATATTCACTAAGATTCAGAGAAGCCTAGACCATCCCTCAATTGCTGTTGAAGAAAATAGCTTCTCTGGGGAATAGCTATCCGTGTCTTCCCAGAAAAATAAGACTCCTTAACTTTTTATTTATTCAAAAAAATTCATCAATCGCTGTTCAGAGTTTATGTGCCCTTTTTTTTATTATTATTAAAATTCCACGTTTCTGTTTTAAACTACCTGGATTTCTAGATGAAAGACATTTTTATATTTTTGCAAAAAAAAAAAAAGTTTTATGTCCTATTAAGTGCCTTTATTAATTGATCAAGATTTATTTACGGCTTGAAACCGAAAAGACCAGCATACGATACAATAACTATAAAAGAACATTTTCAACATTGCAAGAAAATGTTCAAGCTTTGACTTGGCAGTTAACCGTGAACAGCACAGAGGAGGAATGAGGGGTAGCTATTGATTTAAAAAATGTGCATTTATTAAATGCATCATATCTCATCTTTAGGGCTCCTCACTTGGTTGCATGTGGGAAACAGTATTTTGGCTTGCAAGATCCTTTCTAGGTTACAAAGCCGAGCTTTCCCTGATTAGGACTGGGGTAAAACCAGCCTCTATGCTTATGGCACAGTGACCCAAATATGTCAAAACTCATCTGTTCTATCCTTATTGTTAACGCAGAGAGCTGCATCTGTTGGCGGAGTAATTACTGTAACCTACACCTTGTCTAGCATACCGAGCATTAAGTGAAGGCCTGGATTGTCTGAAACGTGGTCGGCATCTGGGGGTCAGCTGTGTATTTTGTGAGGATTGCAAGTGGTAAGAAGAGGAAAAGGGGGAAAAGAGGAAGGAAGGAAGGAAGGAAGGAAGGAAGGAAGGAAGGAAGGAAGGAAGGACAGGCAGGAAAGAGAGAGGAAGGGAAGATAGGGAGGAGGGAGGAAGGAAGGAGGGAGGGAGGGAGGAAGGAAGGAAGGAAGGAAGGAGGTAGGAGGGGGGGCGGAGGGAGGGAGAGGGAGGGAGGGGAAGAGTGCGAATCAGAAGGAGGAGGACGGAGTGAGGGGAGGAAGATCGGGCGGAGGAGGTAGTTACGTGATGCAAAGAGACTGACTGGAAGTCCGGCACGGGCTTGAGGCGAGAGGATGACGACGGGAGGAAAGGAGGGCGTGAAGTGAGGCGGACGCGAAGCATTCCGTAGGCGGGGGGAGGGAATGATCATGGGGAGGAAGGACGGCAGGAAGAGAGAGGAAGGAAGATAGGGGAGGAATGGCGGGAGGGGGGAGTGAGGAAGGAAGGAAAGAAGGAAGAGGTAGGACTGACGTAAGAAAGGAATGTAGGAAGGAAGGAAGGAGGACGGAGGGAAGAGGAAGGGAGATAGGAGGGAGGGATGGGAGGCGAGGGGGGCGGTCGCGCAGGAAGGAATGATGAAAGGAAAGACAGGAGGGAAAAAAGAGGGAGGGAGGGAGGGAGGACAGGCAGGAGGGAGAGGAAGGGAAGATAGGAGGGAGGGAGGGTGAGAGGGAGGGAAGGAGGGAGGGAGGGAGGACAGGCAGGAGGGAGAGAGAAGAAAAAAATATGGGATAGAGGGATGGAGGGAAGAAGGAAGGAGAGGGAGGGAGGGAGGAAGAGAGGGGAAGCGAAGGGAAGCCATACACATCTCCATTAATGATACAGCGTGATTGTATACTCATCATGCTATTCTCTGTCCAAGCAAGCAACATTATGCAAGGTGCAAACAAGGAGTAAGCAAAAGAAATTAAAAATGAAACAAAAAAAAAGAAAGGAAACGGAGCTAAGTTTTACACCAACACTCGGCCAGTCTTAGTAGCTGCAAAAGGGAACGTGTGTCCTTGTTTGTTGCGGTGTGAGGCTACCAATGAGTTGGGGGTCTCCTCGCCTGACCGCTCGCTGTGTTCTTGCAAGCTTCCTCCCCGTCTGTCCTACATAGTCACGAGCGGACAGACCCGAACTCATTGGTAGCCTCACACAGCAATGAACAAGGACACACTGTCAGCTCTACAAATGAGCCTGGCGCACACATTCCATTTTGCAGCTAATAATATTGTTGGACGAGCAGGCACAAAAACAGCCAGGGAAGCTTGGGAAATGGGCCCCTCGTCAATCAGCAGGGGCACTGCTGTACCCCCTGCTTATCAAGGACTTGGAGAGGGGGGAGCTGGGCAGCACAAGCAAACAACAGCCAACGACTTAATTGTCAGACATCAACTCCCCAATGTACATCTAAAAAGCTACACACCACAGACACCGTATAAAGGCCACACACAGAACAGCCCAGAGCACAAAGACAAGTTCCTGGAGGCTGGGCTCCAGCATGAGTCCATAAGCTCAGAAGACCAACCCAGATTGGATCCTGCAACCTTATCCTGGGACACATATATTCGCCTCCATTTCCCCTTCTTCTTTGTGAGGGTCTCAGTTGCATCTTCCCTTTGCTCTTGAGCATTGCAAGGCATCAGTTGGGACATTTGACTGATCCCACTGGAAACTGGTAACCTTTCTCCCTCCCTCCCTCCCTCCCTTCCTTCCATCTCTTTTCTCTCCCTCCCTCCCTCCGTCCTTCCACCCACCCACCCATTCATCTCTTTCTCCTTCCTTCCTTCCTTCCTTCCTTCCTTCCTTCCTTCCTTCCTTCCTTCCTTCCTTCCTTCTTTCCTTCCTTCCTTCCTTCCTTCCTTCCTTCCCATCCATCACTTTCCCCTCCCTCCCTTCTTCCTTCCTTCCTTCC
>JALGBA010002522.1:0-68292 GCA_023970755.1 Azemiops feae
ATTATTATTATTATTATTATTTATGGGCTCAATTATGGTCGTAAGTCGAGGACTACCTGAAATGCAGATGAGAAAGGAACACCAGTGCACTGTTTGCAAGCAGCCCACCTTCTTATAAAAACCGCTTGAGTAAGAGAAATCTTGCTTACTATGCTAACACCAATGCTGTAGGCTAGTAGTAGGAAGATGAGAGGGTAGTTGATTGTTTTCTTGTACTTGAAACACTCGTACCTGAAACACACAAACGAGAAGGATTAAGGAATCTGAAGGAAGACAAAAGAAATCCTTAACGCACAAAGCTTTCAAACAGGAGAGTGGGAGCCACAAAACACACTTTGCAACTTTAAATTCTCTGTAGCATGTAGGATCCAAATAGTAAGGGGACTCGGTTGTAAGTTCCTGCTGATGCAGGATGGTTATTATTCAATAAATTTATAGGCCGCCCATCTCATCCGAAGTGACTCTGGGTGGCTTACATTATAATAAAACATAGGCATATCAAAACAAATATCAAAACAATTAAAATGTCAAAAGAACGCAGGCTAAATCTTGTGGGAGGTGGCTCAGATTCTGCCAGTTCTATGTATGGTGTTGTTGTTGTTAGTTGCGAAGTCGTGTCCGACCCATCGCGACCCCATGGACAACGTTCCTCCAGGCCTTCCTGTCCTCTACCATCTTCTGGAGTCCATTTAAGCTCACGCCTCCTGCTTCAGTGACTCCATCCAGCCACCTCATTCTCTGTCGTCCCCTTCTTCTATTGCCCTCCATCTTTCCCAGCATTAGGCTCTTCTCCAGTGAGTCCTTCCTTCTCATTAGGTGGCCAAAGTACTTGAGTTTCAACTTCTGGATCTGGTCTTCCAAAGAACAGTCGGGGTTGATCTCCTCTAGGACTGACCGGTTGGATCGCCTTGCAGTCCAGGGGACTCGCAGGAGTCTTCTCCAGCACCGTAGTTCAAAGGCCTCCATTCTTTGGCGCTCGGCCTTTCTTACGGTCCAGCTTTCACAGCCGTACATTGCCACTGGGAAAACCATGGCCTTGACTATACGCACTTTTGTGTAATATGGGAGGACAAAAAAAAAAACGCTAGGTTATGCCTTTTCCAAATGAAGGTGATCTGAAATAGGAATAAATATTCATGCCTGTTCATTTTGTTTTCAGCTTTGGCAAACCGAAATTGCAGATCTCTGCGTTATACAAACTTGTCAAACTTGTTTCAATAAGAGGCATAAGCTATCTTTGTCATTCTTAAAAAAAACACTCAGAACAAAAGAATGTTTTGTGCTTCCCCCCCCCCCTTCTCTCAAATTAGATCCAGGTACATTAAAGCAAGAGGCAAAGTATATTAAGAACAAAATTGTTTCACGTTACCAAAAGCATTACTTTATGAAGAAATGCTCTCCCCCCCCCGCTTATATTATATTATATTAACCACTATAATAAAGAAGGGGACCCTGATGATTGCACATTTCAGTACAGCTTAAGATTAGAGGGGGAAAAATGGAAAATCAAGCGTTCAAAGCACATTATGGGCTTTGCAGTTCCATCCAATTGTCACAAGAGCACACAGACTTTAATGTTTTGATAAGTTTCATACCAAAGAAACTCATCAATTTATTGGGGGGGGGGGAGGTTGTTTCAGCAATTTTAAAGGAAAGGGATTGAGTTTATTTGGGAGTTACTGTAAAAAAAAAAAAAAAGGATGTCAAATACAGATGCTTATTCTTCTCTCAGAGTTACCAATGTCTAGAATCAACATTCAATTCTCTAGCCACTTTGCTTTGCAGAAAAATTCAATCTTTAAGTGTGAAGGCTAAAAATTATTTTAAAAAATCAAGCAAGTGAAAAATAAGTTTCGTGTGCAGAAATCTTGGTTTCTTTGTCGGCATACAAATTACAGCCAGCTGGGTGACTTTGGGCCAATCACCAGGAGGCGGTGAGTTCTAGTCCTGCCTTAGGCACGAAAGCTAGTTGGGTGACTTTGGGTCAATCGCCAGGAGATGGTGAGTTCTAGTCCCACCTTAGCCATGAAAGCTAGCTGTGTGACTTTGGGTCAATCACCAGGAGATGGTGAATTCTAGTCCCGACTTAGACATGAAAGCCGGTTGGGTCAATCACTAGGAGATGGTGAGTTGTAGTATCACCTTAACCATGAAAGCCGGCTGGGTGACTTTGAGCCAACCACCAGGAGATGGTGAGATAGCGAGTTCTAGTCCAGCCTTAGCCATGAAAGCCGGTTGGGTGACTGGGCCAATTACCAGGAGATGGAGAATTCTAGTCCCTCCCTGCAGATTCAGTATTGTACCTCCAATAGCTATTTCAGCACCCATGTCTATGCGAGTGAAATCAAATTTATTAAGTCTGTGAGGAACTCTTAATTGTTAATCAGTTATGAAAGAGAAACGGATGACAGATACTTACAGGCAGTAGACAAAAACGCAACAACTGTAGATCATGGGCAGCTCGTCCAACAGCTGCAAACAGCAGAACAAAAAGATTATTGGTCCGTACAGAAAAGATTCAAAGAAAGATGGCGGCCCCAAGTCAAAATGGTCAGAGCAGGGCAACTTTTAAGTGCAAAGGGTCAGCATTATTATTATTTTTTTTACGAGGGAGGGAGCTAAGAACTGCAATGGAGAAGAAGATGCGTAGAAGTTGGACCCAAAGTTTTCCATATTGGAAGACTGCTACCATGTCCCCCCCTCTTCCTTCTTTTCATTAAACTAGACATACCCAATGCCTGCAATTGTTCTTTGTAAGTTTTAGCCTCCGGTCCCCTAATCCTCTTTGTTGCTCTTCTCTTCACTCTTTCCAGAGTCTCAACATCTTGTTTATATTGTAGTGACCAAAACTGGATGCCGTATTCCAAGTGTGGCCTTACCAAGGCCTTGTAAAGCGGTATCAACACTTCACATGATCTTGATTCTGTCCCTCTGTCAATGCAGCCTAGGACTGCGTTGGCTTTTTCGGTGGCTGCAGCACAGGGCTGGCTCACATTTAAGTGACTGTCCACCAGACTCCAATTATGTATAGGCAGATTTTATTCTAGATTAGTCAATCCTTCTGTATTGTCTGGACTCCTGGATAAAGTATTTTAACTATGCACAGCAGTATTTGGTCACTAGGAGTTCAAAATAATAGCCCCTAATCAATCCACAGCAAAACACACTATGAATGCACCCCCACCAACCAACCAACCAACCAACCAACCAACCAACCTGGAAAGCAAAATGGATCCAGGCATGTCACTTTGCAATGGACACAAAAGGTGCGTACTTTTTCAAGGGCTACTAACCTGCATTTCATACTTCAGGGTCATGTGGAAGCACCAGGAGCCCAGGCCCACGGCTGAAATCCAAATAAGAAAGGATTACACATATGTTGTATATGGTATGTTTAGGTGTGTGTCATGTATGTGTTTCACTTTGAGAGCGGGCAACTAAATTTCATTTTTGATGTGTGCCGTTGTGCCCACAGTAAAAAAAATGACAATAAAGGTTATCTTATCTTATCTTATCGAGTAGGAGAGGAATTCCAAATAGTCACTTGTCTGATACGGTACAGGTTCTCCTGCTTGAGCAGGGGGCTGGACTAGAAGACCTCCAAGGTCCCTTCCAGCTTCTATTCTATTCTATTCTATTCTATATTCTATTCTATATTCTATTCTATATTCTATTCTATATTCTATTCTATTCTATTCTATATTCTATATTCTATTCTATTCTATTCTATATTCTATTCTATATTCTATTCTATTCTATTCTATTCTATTCTATTCTATTCTATTCTATTCTATTCTATTCTATTCTATTCTATTCTATTCTATTCTATTCTATTCTATTCTATTCTATTCTATTCTATTCTATTCTAGCTTTGAATGATATGCTGGTATTACTTTTTAAAAGTGTTATTGCTTATTTTTCTTCCGCAGTCAGTAGCGGCCACCAGCACACGCAAGAACCTCAGGAATAAAGACAAAGCTATTAGTGGATGAACCGTAATTAGAAAGTAGAGAGAGTCCTCGGCTTACGACCACAAATGAGCCCAAAGTTTATGTGGCTAAGTGAGACACGTGCTAAGTGAATGTTTGTCCCATTTTACAACCTTTTCTTGCCACGGTTATTAAGTGGATCCCTGCAGTTGTCAAGTTAGCAATACGGTTGTTAAGTGAATCCGGCTTCCCCACTGACTTGGCTTGTCAAGAAGGTCGCCAAACGGGATCACGTCTCACACACAAACACACACACACACACACACACACGGGGACGCTGCAACCGTCATAAATACGAACCAGTTGTCAAGCATCCGAATGTCAATCAGATGACTCTGGGGATGCTGGAATGGTCGTAAGGGTGAAAAACGGTCACAGGTCACTTTTTTCCCGTGCCGTTGTTAACTTCGAACGGTCACTAAATGAACTGTTGTACGTTAAGGACTATCTGTACTCTCTTCCGAGATATTTGGGCTCGCCTTTCTTCAAGTATCTAGACAGACACCAAGAATGGTCTGAGCCACTTAAAAATCCGTGGAGCTGACAATTATGAGGAGCCTCCGGCATCTGTCTGGTTTCAATGCCTCTGATGCCTCCCGTTAATGAGACATTTGCCGGGCTGTCAAATCTGCATCAACATGGCTGGAACAGTTTCTATGTGGCACCAGGCAGGTCTCTGTAAATTTTTGGCTCGTCACCGCCTGTTGCTGAACAGAACAAATGTTGGCTCTCTTCTTGGAACAGAAGTTGATGGGCTGATTAACTGAGCCAAGTCTTTGCCCTATTTTAGAAAGTAAATTACTTCAAGGGTTGTGGCCAGGGCGTTAGCAGAGCCTAAAGCAGGGGTAGGCAACCTTGGCTCTTTTATGACTTGTGGACTTCAACTCCCAGAATTCCTTAGCCAGCCACGCTGAGGGGAAAGGGAGACGTTTCCAAGCTGAGCCATGCTGGCTCAGGAATTCTGGGAGTTGAAGTCCACAAGTCATGAAGGGGCCATAGTTCCCCCATGATGGCTCAGGAATTCTGGGAGTTGAAGTCCACAAGTCATAAAGGAGCTAGTTCCCCCATGCTGGCTCAGGAATTCTGGGAGTTGAAGTCCACAAGTCATGAAGGGGCCATAGTTCCCCCATGATGGCTCAGGAATTCTGGGAGTTGAAGTCCACAAGTCATAAAGGAGCTAGTTCCCCCATGCTGGCTCAGGAATTCTGGGAGTTGAAGTCCACAAGTCATGAAGGGGCCATAGTTTCCCCATGCTGGCTCAGGAATTCTGGGATTTGAAGTCCACCAGTCATAAAAGAGCCAAGGCTGCCTACCCCTGGCCTAAGTATGAATGGAACTGTAAGATAGTGGCGAGAAGCTATTTTAATTGCGGCTTTTTTTGTACAGGTAGTCGACTTATGACAATTTATGGCCCCAAATTTATGCTGCTAAGCGAGACAGTGCTAAGTGAGTTTTGCCCTGTTTTATGATCTTCCTTTCCACGGTTGTTAAGTGAATCGTTGCAGTTGTTATGCTAGCAAGACGGTTGTTAATTGAATCCGGCTTCCACCATTGACTTCTGCTTGTCGGAAGGTCGCCAAAGGGGATCCCATGAGCCCCGGGACGCTGCAACCGTCATAAATCCGAGTCAGTTGCCAAGCGTCCGAGTTTTGAAAACGTGATCAATGGGGGGAAAACAGTGACAAGTCCCTTTTTTCAATGCCGTTGTAACGGCACTGGAGGTCACCTAAAATCTCTAAAAAGACAACTCTAGAAGCATGTAGAACGGTCACTAAGCAAGCTGTTGTTAAGTCGAGGACTACCTGTGCTGTTTTATATTGGTTTTCTAGCATTATTAGCCATGTGGCCTTGGAGGTGACATAAAATTTCTAAACAAGCAGTTCTAGAAGGAGGTAAATAAACGGCTTTGTCAATTTGAAATAATGCACGCGATTCCATACTGAATTTGAAAATTGCTCCTATACAGATAGTTTTCAAATTACGATCGTTTTTTTGAATGACGGGAGTTATGACAGTGGCCTCAAAGGTGACTTACAACCGGTCCTCGCACTTACAACCACTGCAGTATTGCTGTGCAGGTTCTGAGGTTTTGCTTGATAAAAAAAAAATACAGGAAACCAGAAGTTGCCTTTCAGCTTTACGTGTTTATTCAGCTGAACAAAGATGGGCTCCTCTAAAAGAGAGAAGCCCCCAGATGACAAGAAATCCTTGTATTTATTCCTTCTGATTACATAAGCAATCCACCCAGCAAAGCTGACACACACATAAGATCAAGATTTCACCCAGTAAGTCTGGCACCCTGCAGATAAGAAGGGAGAAAGCAGAAGGAGCTAAAAATGTTCCCTTTTGGGTGTTTCCCTAAAGACATCGTACGTTCCCGGGTGGGTTAGGACATGGGGTGTTTTCCTTGCTGTCCTTTCATGACCCTGCATCCATGACTCTGCAAGTGCCCAAAGACAGCAGGGCCATCTGCACACATTCACAAGTGATACTTCCTATGCTGTCTCCTAATTCCGGGTCAGCAGTATCCCTGCGGTCACGTGATCGAATTTCTGCCACTTGGCAACTGGCATCTAAGGATGGCAATTGCAGCATCCCAGACTCATGTGATGATGACTTTATGACCCTTCCCAGCTGGCTTCTGACAAACAAAATCAATGGGGGAAGCCAGATCTGTTTAACTACTAGTGAAGGATTCGCTTAACGGCCCTGGCCAAAATAGTGACGAAACCCAGTGCGACTCACTTAGCGACTGCATCGCTTAGCAATGGATGCTCTGGACCCAACTGTGGTTGGAAGTCCAGGACTATCTGCGTAGCAAGAGAAAATGATGGGGGGAGGAAAAGCTGGAGGGAAAAGCCAGCTCGCTGGCTTTGCTGGAAGCATGAAAAATGGAGGTTAAACAATAACAGGTCTGACTCTAATCCGCCACTGCTCTCCCCATGTGTCATCGGATTGTAATGCTTCGGTTTAATTTATGTTTTAATGTATAAATACATTTTTACGAGGGTAAAGAGAGCCCAGAGTTACCCTGTGGTAAGATGGGCGGCCAATAAATTTTAGAAATTAAATAAATACCTATATACATAGACACACAGACAGGCAGGCAGGCAGGCAGGCAGATAGGCAAACAAGACAGACAGACAAAAATGTCATGAAATTCTAAACAGATTTGGGGTGGGGGGGAAAAGCTATTGGATAAAAAATTTCCTTAGAACAGCTCACATTATTGTTTAATGTTTAATGAAAAGTTTCATTGTTTAATGAAGAGAAGGACGAGGGGGGACATGATAGCAGTCTTCCAGTATCTCAGGGGCTGCCCCAAAGAAGAGGGAGTCAAGCTATTCTCCAAAGCGCCTGAAGGCAGGAGAAGAAGCAACGGATGGAAGCTAATCAAGGAGAGAAGCAACCTGGAACTAAGGAGAAACTTCCTGACAGTTAGAACAATTAACCAGTGGAACCACCTGCCTCCAGAAGCGGTGAATGCTCCAACACTGGAAGTTTTTAAGAAGAGACTGGACAGCCATTTGTCCGAAATGGTATAGGGTTTCCTGCCTGAGCAGGGGGTTGGACTCAATGACCTCCAAGGTCCCTTCCAACTTTATTATTATTATTATTATTATTATTATTATTATTATTATTATTATTATTATTATTATTATTATTATTATTATTATTTTATTATTATTTTATTATTATTATTATTATTATTATTATTATTATTCAGGTCACACTCTTCAAGCTGTATTGCGTGTGTGGGCACAGAAGCTGGGCCTTCAAACTCACCAAGATCCCGCTAAAGTCGGGGGAAAAAAACGTTGAATCGGACCACGTGATAGATGGAAAGAAGCCCACGTACCTGTGACACACAAGTGTGCCAATATATATCGCTTCTCGAGGCCATCTTTGTAACACTGAATTGCACCATAGATGGGAGGGAGAATGAAAATCAGGTTGCTCACGGTGTTCCCTGCGGAGAAAAAAAGAACAAAAAACAAAGCACAAGGCATGAATAAAACTTTAGAATGATTTACAGCCTATTCATTTAATAATAAAAAAAGGACATTTCTAAGAGGAGAACTAGCGAGGCTCTCGGCTCTCTTTTCCTATAATTAGGGGATGAATTGTAGATTATAAATACATAAATGAATGACTGGGGGGGGGGAGAGCAGAGAAGCTTGGAATGACCTCAGCGGGCGCAGCGGCAGACAATTATATATTTCAGTTATCTTTGACAACAAAATCGTTTCCTTTACAATAAGGGAAACGGATTGCTGTTCTTCCCCATTCCGCATTAAAAGAAACCGGTGCAAGTCATTTTTAAAAGCAATTTTATGAACCTTGGCCAACAGTTGGGACAATTACATCATTTTAAGCGGTGTTTCAACCCATTTTTTAAACATTTTGGGGGAGGAGGGAATATTTTTTTTAAAAAAAAAATTGCTGCCTATTCCCAAAGGTCTCTCTGGACAGCTAACACAGATAGTCCTCGAATCACGACCGAAATTGAGCCCCCAGATTTCCACGGCTAAGCAAGGCGGTTGTTAAATGAGTTTTTCCCCCATTCTACCTTAAAAAAAAAAAAAATCAGAATTGTTAAGCGAATCGCTACAGCCATTAACTGAACCGTACGGTCATTAAGCGAATCGAGCTTCCCCCACTGACTTTGTTCTCGGAAGCTGCATGGGAAGGTTGCAAAAGGGGATCACGTGAACCCGGCACACTTGCAACCGTCATAAATACATGCCAGTTGCCAAGTGCCCAAATTCGATCACGGGACCCGTGTGTGTGTGTGTGTGTGTGTGTGTGTGTGCGCGTGCGTGCGCTACATTAATCGTAAGTGTGAAAAATGCTCATAAGTCACTTTTTCAGTGCTGTTGTAACTTCGAACATCACTAAAAGAATGCAAATCGAGGACCCGGATATGCTGACTTTGTAAACTGCTCAGACAGGCTGTAAAGCATTATGAAGTGGTATATACAGTAGCGGCCAAAATTGTGGAAACCTTTTGGGAAAAGTGTATTTTTGAGGTTTGATGGCTACTAACACCACTTTTTTGGGGGGAGTACCACCATAAAATTATACATCAATGGAAAGATCATTTAATCGAGAATGCAATGCAACATAGTTTGTTCAATTATCCGTACTGTATTCTATGAGAAGTTATAGCCAAATAACCAGAAATAAGGAAGCACAACTTGCTTAGGTTGATCTCAGGTAGCTTTCCTTCCTCTGATTGTAGCCAATAAGCAGGAGTGTTTAGAGAGAGCCAATCGGGTGTCGTCTTGTTTTGGCCATGAGCCAATCAGATCACAGTAGGATTCAGTGATCGATGTCCTGTATTGAAGCCGAGAGGAGGACATTGGTCAGTGTGTGATGTGATGGCTATCAAGTGGGTTGGGGTTTTTTTTGTGTTCTTTCATTTAGTGAGCTTGTAAAACGTCATAAAGTTAAAGTCATGGTGCAAAGAGTTGACTGGTGGCCCAGAAAGCGATGTAAAATAGTATTTATTAAGCGAACGAGGCTACAGTTATAAAGAAATTAGAAGAAAAATGGGTGGAAACTTAACCAAAGGGGGCATTTCTACTGCACACTTTTCCCACAATTTTGGCAACTACTGTAAGTCTAAGTGCTATTTCTTTCTCTTTCTTTCCTTTCTTTTCTTTCTTTCTTTCTTTCTTTCTTTCTTTCTTTCTTTCTTTCTTTCCCCTTCTTTCTTTCTTTCCCTTTCTTCTTTCTTTCTTTCTTTCTTTCCCTTTCTTTTTCTTCCTTTCCTTTCCTTTCCTTTCCTTGCTTCCTTCCTTCCTTCCTTTCCTTCCTTTGGTACAGTCTTTACAATGCAGGGTTGTAGGCTAACTCACTGCCCACAGCCAGGAGTTCGATCCTGACCGGCTCAAGGTGGACTCAGCCTTCCATCCTTCCGAGGTCGGTAAAACGAGGAGCCGGATTGTTGGGGGCAAATATGCTGACCCTGTAAACCGCTTAGAGAGGGCTGTAAAGCAGTGTAAAGCGGCATATAAGTCTTAAGTGCTATTGCTATTTACCTGTATGAGGTATCTTTGCCACCGCTGGGATAAAAATCTAATAAAAATAACAACAACAACAACAATATCCAGTCGTGGGAATCAGAGATTATGCACATATAATTTTAGACCTCGGTGGTTCCTCCCCTTGCCAAGTTCTGATGACAAACACTTTTCAAAAAGCCACACTAAGCAACTCAGCGTAATCACGACTTCTTGTGATGTTGTGCTTGTGGGCAGTGATTAAGAAAGATACCCTCAATCTATCTGGGAAAGTTTAATTAACCCCAAAGTCAAGTAGCCATTGAGATGACATGCAGCGAGCTCCAGGCGGATAAAACACTGGGAGGAAAATGCCGCAGGAATAATATTTACGGGATTGAGCAAGGAACTCCATTGTCTTTCCAGCTCGCCTTGATGCAAATTTCCTTCCTTCCCAAGCGGGCAACTAGGGAGAATATTTGTAGCTCTGGACTGAACGACGAGAGGCAGTCCTTGACTCAGCAACAGTTCGTTTCATGACCCTTCAAACTTACAATGGCACTGAAAAAAGGGGACACGAGTGTTTCTCGCACTGACGACCGTTGCAGTATCCCCGGGATCAAAATTCAGACGCTTGGCAACTGATTCGTATTTATGACCGCCGCAGTGTCCTGGGGTCATGTGATCCCCTTTTGCGACCTTCTGACGGGCAAAGTCGAGATGAGGAAGCCAGCTTCACTTAACAACTGCGTTGCTAGAACCGGGGAGGCACCATGGTTAGAATGCAGTATTGCAAGCTAATTCACTGCTCACTGACAGGTGTTCGATCCTGACCGGGTCAAGGTTGACTCGGCCGGCCTTCCATCCTTCCGAGGTCGGTAAATGAGGACCCAGATTGTTGGGTGTCAATAGGCTGACTCTGTAAACCGCTCAGAGAGGGCTGGAAAGCACCGTGAAGCAGTACATAAGTCTACTGCCATTGCTACTAAGAATCAGAATAGAGCTCGAAGGGGCCTCGGAGGTCATCTAGTCCAACCCGCTGCTCAAGCAGGAGACCCTATTCCATTTCTGACAAATGGCTGTCCAATCTCTTCTTGAAAACCTCCAGTGATGAAGCACCCACCACTTCTGGAGGCAGGCAGTTCCACTGGTTAATTGTCCTCGCTGTCAGGAGGTTTCTCCTTAATTCCAGGTTGCTTCTCTCCTTGATGAGTTTCCATCCCTTGTTTCTTGTCCTGCCCTCTGAGAAACTAACTTAACAATTGTAGTGATTCAGTGAACAACTCTGGTAAGAAAAGAGGTAAACCGGGGCAAATTTTAACAACTTAGCCACAGAAATGTAGGCCTCAATTGTGATTGTTAAGTTTCGTTACCCAGATAGGCACACTCACTTCTAGCTTGTCAAAACAGGAAAGTGGTCATGGGGCGATAAGAGAAAAGCTAAAGCACTTGTCACTTGGACCGGGAACGCAACCCTGCAGGAAAACAACCAAGCTCAGAAAACGCAATAACAACGACTCGACAATGCCACAACTGCAAGCAAGCAAGGACACAGATCATCAGCTACTTCTATTACGATGAGCTGTCCACCCCATCAAGAGATAGAGATTGAACAATTAAGTTTTAGGAGGCTAATAGATTTTTATTTTATTTTATTTGCTTAACAGAACTGGTTACTCATCGTCTGAAGCAGTTTAAATTTAAATTTAGAAACTTTTTTTTTTTAAAAAAAAAAAGACTTATAAGGCTGCCCAGCTCAAACAACATGACTCTGGGCAGCGCATGGCCCAAAACAAAACAAAACAATAAACCAATCACCAATCCCCATATAACATGAAACATATACCAGGTATAAATACATAAAACACAAAAAGGCGAGCCAGCAACAGAACAAAAAAAAAAAATTCACATTAATGTATAAATAACATCATCGCTGGGTGTTCTGGATAGAATTGCTCACGAATTCACAACCTACAGCTTGAGCAAAATATAGTAGAAATCAGTCTGGCTGTAAAATACTGCTCTGGTTTCAAAAATACACCGGCTTTCAACTTTATCTGGCAAGGCTAAATCCAGTTTTTGAGTCTGATCTACCGTATGAAGCCCTAAATATTCCAAAACTGTGAAAGCAGAAAGGTAAGCTTCTCAGATGTGAGCTTATCTAGCATTTGGTGAAATTAATTCTAGAATTCTCTTTCTAGACAGGTTACACTTCAGATTCTAGCAAGCCCTACAAGTAATCCTCTCAATTATGATCAGAATTGAGGGTGCAATTTCCATTGCTAGGCAGGACGGCTGCTAAGTGAATTTTGCCCCGTTTTACGACCTTCCTTGCCACAGTTGTTAAGTGAATCTGCCTCCCCCACTGACTTTGTCAGGAGGTTGCAAAAGGGACACTGCAACTGTCATCAATAGGAGCCAGTTGCCAAGGGTCCGAATTTCGATCAGGTGGCCACGGAGATGCTGCAATGGTTATCAGTGTGAAAAACGGTCGTTAAGTCACTTTTTTCAGTGCCTTTGTCATTAAAATGAATGGTTGCAAGTCGAGAATTATGTATTCCTGGCAGCAGGCATCCTCTGTCTTTCAATTCCAGAACAAGCACTTTAAAAGCAAAACCTCTTTTAATTTTAGTTCTACAGTCGTTTCTTTGAATGGGGGTGCGTTCTTTGTTTTGCCTGACAACGAAGACTGCAGAAGTCCCCATTATCTCAACGGGGACTTGACTTAAAATATCTCAAAAGACTTCAAATGGACACTTAACGTCAAAAATGTCATTAAAAAAAAAAGCACAAGGCAATTTTTTTTCCCACGCTAACACAGAAAGCTCGGACTGCCCAAGGAGTTGCTGATTCAGTTCTACGGAGGAATGACTGAGTCTGTCATTTGCACCTCTATAATTGTCCGTTTTGGCACAGCAAACAAGACAAGACACAGACTTCAGCGGATAGTTAGAACTGCAGAAAAAAAAAACTATTACAACCAGCCTGCCCTTCCATTGAGGACTTATATTAAAAACGCTGGAGGTTTTAAGAAGAGACTGGACAGCCATTTGTCTGAAATGGCATATAGAATTTCCTGCCTGAGCAGGGGGTTGGACTAGATGACCTCCAAGGTCCCTTCCAACTTTATATTATTATTATTATTATTATTATTATTATTATTATTATTATTATTATTATTATTATTATTATTATTATTATTATTATTATTATTCCAACTTTATTATTATTATTAATGATCGCACAGTCAGCCAGATATTCAGACTGGATTTGGCATTTTTGTCTACCTTACCAAGGACCTGGGATAGGCAGATGTGGATGTTTGATGGTATTACAGATATCGTGGCAGGATGGAAGCAATTCCTAGTAAGGCCGCCTTTTGCAATTGACTGATGGCGAATTTGTCAATGCCGATGGTGTTCAAGTGGTGCTCCAGTTGTTTTGGGATTGCACCCAAGGCGCCAATTACTATTGGTACCACCCTTGCTTGCCTTTGCCAGTCTTTCTATTTCTATTTGTAGGTCTTTGTATTTTGTTATCTTCTCCAGTTCTTTCTCGTCTATTCTGCTGTCTCCAGGCACTGCCACGTCCACCATCCAGACTTTTTGGTCTTTCTTATCGACAATTGTTAAGTCCGGGGTGTTATGTTGCAGGTGCTTGTCTGTTTGAATTCTGAAGTCCCAGAGCAGTTTAACTTGATCATTTTCTATGACTTTCTCTATTTTATGATCCCACCAGTTCTTGCTTATAGGCAAATGATATTTCTTGCAGATCTTCCAATGCACCATTGTTGCTACTTTGTCATGTCGCTGCTTGTAGTCAGTCTGTGCGATCTTCTTGCAGCAGCTTACCAGGTGGTCCACTGTTTCTTCAGCTTCTTTGCATAGGCGGCACTTACTGTCTGTTGCTGTCTTCTCAATATTATTATTGTTGTTCTTGTTGTTGTTATTATTATTATATATTATACGAGATAGAAAGAGGGCTGAGATAATATCAACAGAGCCCTCACATCCTGTTTCCGCTCCTCCCCTCACATCGCCGCTATAGGACATTGCATGCTAAAACAATTAAGACACAAAGATACCCCCCCCCTGTGACATCACTCTGCTACACAACTACTTCCCACAACACTGTCTCATGCCTCTGGGATGTCAAACCACCTAGTAGGGCTGTATTACTATTATCCTTCTCATCTTTCCTATTACCTGTTTCCTTAGCTTCAGATAGTATGCTTTATTCTGCTCTGATCTATAACAGAACAGAATAGCAGAGTTGGAAGGGACCTTGCAGGTCATCTAGTCCAACCCCCTGCTCAGGCAGGAAACCCTATACCATTTCAGACAAATGGCTGCCGAGTCTCTTCTTGAAAAATTCCAGTGTTGGAGCATGCACAACTTCGGGTGTTCCACTGATTAATTGTTCTCACTGTCAGGAAATTTCTCCTTAATTCCAGGTTGCTTCTCTCCTTGATTAGTTTCCATCCGTTTCTTCCTGTCCTGCTTTCAGGTGCTTTGGAGAATAGCTTGACTCCCTCTTCTTTGGGGCAGCCCCTCAAATACTGAAACACTGTTATCATGTCACCCCTAGTCCTTCTCTTCATTAAACTAGACACACCCAGTTGTTGTTTGTATCTAATGATTGATTGCTTATGTTGATTGCTTTTCTTAAGTATCCTATGACTGTCACTGAGTGTTGTTATTTTAAGATTTATGATGATCGTATCTTAGGATTATGATCATGATTCATCACTTGTTGCTTATACGTGTATGTACACTGAGACCTTCTGCTCCGGAGACAAATTCCTTGTGTGTCCAATCACACTTGGCCAATGAAGAATATTCTATATTCTATTTGCGCAGTTGTAGCAGACGGTTGGATGGGAAGAGGTGCCTGTTGGTATTGCAGAGATAAAGAGTGTGAAGGAAAGACGCATCCTCAGCTCTCTAAAAACAGAAATTCTTTGTCTCTCCAAGACACGGCCCACAGACTCTCCCCATCCATTGCACACTGCATCTATTCTAAGAATGGGGTCCTCCGTCCTCTGGGGTCCATTAGATGAAGACCTAGATGCATATCACACATTAAACATGGTGCCTCGTTTGATTCCAGGTTGTTCAGTCACTTTGGAGCGGCTTTGTTGTAACCTTCAACGATTGCTAAGCCGTGGTGGCGCAGTGGTTAGGATGCAGTATTGCAGGCTAACTCTGCCCGCTGTCAGGAGTTCGATCCTGTCCGGCTCAAGGTGGAGTCAGCCTTCCATCCTTCCGAGGTTGGTAAAATGAGGACCCAGATTGTTGGGGGGGGGGAAGATGCTGACTCTAAACCGCTTAGAGAGGGCTGTAAAAGCACTATGAAGTGGTATATAAGTGCTATTTCTTTTTCTTTCTTTCTCTTTCTTTCTTTTTCTTTCTTTCCTTCCTTCCCTTCCTTTCTTTCTCCCTCCCTCCCTTCCTTCGAAGTGGTTAAAATGAGACCCCAGATTGTTGGGGGGGGGGGAAGATGCTGACTCTAAACCGCTTAGAGAGGGCTGTAAAAGCACTATGAAGTGGTATATAAGTGCTATTTCTATTTCTTTTCTTTCTCTTCTTTTTCTTTTTTCTTTCTTTCCTTCTTCCCTTCCTTTCTCCCTCCCCTCCCTCCCTCCCTCCCTCCTTCCCTTCCTTCGAAGGTGGTTAAAATGAGGACCCAGATTGTTGGGGGGGGGGGAAGTTGCTGACTCTGTAAACCGCTTAGAGAGGGCTGTAAAAGCACTATGAAGTGGTATATAAGTGCTATTTCTTTTTCTTTCTTTCTTTCTTTCTTTCTTTCTTTCTTTCTCTTTCTTTCTTTCTTTCTTTCTTTCTTTCTTTCTTTCTTTCTTTCTTTCTTTCTTTCTTTCTTTCTTTCTTCTTCCTCCTCCCTCCCTTCCTTCCAAGGTCGGTAAAATGAGGACCCAGATTGTTGGAGGGGGGCAAGATGCTGACTCTGTAAAACGCTTAAGAGAGGGCTGTAAAAGTACTATGAAGTGGTTTATAAGTCTAAGCGCTATTGCTAAGCCATCGGTCATTAAGCAAGGACTACATGTATTCACACAACACACACACAAAACACCAAATCTAGGGATTTTGGGTAAAAGGGAGAAAGGTTTAAAAAGGTCGGGGAGAAATAAATGGAGGACACACAGGTACAGACAAGGACCTGTCTTTGATTTTTGTGCCCTCATATGCGTGATGTTGGGTTAACTCCCAAGTGATAGTTGTTAATAATAATAATAATAATAATAATAATAATAATAATAATAATAATAATAATAATAATAATAATAATAATAATAATAATAATAATAAGAAGAAGAAGAAGAAGAAGAAGAAGAAGAAGAAGAAGAAGAAGAAGAAGAAGAAGAAGAAGAAGAAGAAGAAGAAGAAGAAGAAGAAGTTGGAAGGGACCTTGGAGTTCATCTAGTCCAACCCCCTGCTCAGGCAGGAAACCCTATACCATTTCGGACAAATGGTTGTCCAGTCTCTTCTTAAAAACTTCCAGTGTTGGAGCATTCACCGCTTCTGGAGGCAGGTTGTTCCACTGGTTAATTGTTCTGACTGTTAGGAAGTTTCTCCTCAGTTCTAGGTTGCTTCTCTCCTTGATTAGTTTCCATCCGTTGCTTCTTGTCCGGCCTTCAGGCGCTTTGGAGAATAGCTTGACTCCCTCCTCTTTGGGGCAGCCCCTGAGATATTGGAACGCTGCTATCAAGTCCCCCCTCGTCCTTCTCTTCATGAAACTAGACATACCCTATTTCTGCAACCGTTCTTCATATGCTTTAGCCTCCAGTCCCCTGATCATCTTTGTTGCTCTTCTCTGCACTCTTTCCAGAGTCTGAACATCTTTTTTACATCGTGGTGACCAAAACTGGATGCCGTATTCCAAGTGTGGCCTTACCAAGGCCTTGTAAAGTGGTATTAATACTTCACGTGATCTTGATTCTATCCCTCGGTTAACTTGATTCTATCCCTCTGTTAAGCCATAAGAACAGGGTGTTACCCTTCTTCACACCCAAATGCAAACTAATTTGAGGATTTTGTTACTGTTGTTCTTTTGCTGCTTTGATGGATCACAAGATATTGGTAAGTTAAGCCTCCTAACAAGAGCAACGAGAGACAAGAACGACGAGAGGGGAGGGAAGGACTTAATTCCAGAGATATTATCAGCCCATTCAAATATGCTGGCCGTGATTTCCTCATATTTGGCGTCTGAAGTACGCTCAAGTGTTTGCTGATCTCCGTGGAGCAATGAAGTCTGACTCTTGTTTCCCACAACCAGCAACTGACATTCTGCATTTCCTTCCTGGTTTTAGGAGCCTTTCCTAGTTGCCTTTGAAGCAATGAAGGCAATCTGACGGGACGGGGCAGGAAAAAAAAAAAGTTTTTGCTATGGTATGCCTTCGAAGCACACCGTAGCAAAACTTTTTTTTTTCCTGCCCCATCTCGTGAGATTGCCTTCATCTCATCTTCAGACCGTGAATAAGCTAGGTTTCTAGTCCACAGCTGTGCTGGGTTTAAAGGAGTCATCCCACCTTCATTTTGGCACTAGCAAAGGGAGCGTCAAGGTGGATAAAGCCTGAAGTAGAGGTAGCCCTCGGCCTACGATCACAGCTCAGCCCCGAATCTCTATGGTCAAAAGTCAGTTTTGCTCCGTCTTACCACCTTCCTTGCCGCGGTTGTTAAGTGGATCACTGCAGTTGATAAAAGTTAGGGACCTGGTTGTGAAGAGAATCTGGCTTCCCCCGTTGACTTTGCTTGTCCGAAGGTCGCAAAAGGGGATCGTGTGACCCCCCCGGGGACACGGCAACCGTCATAACTATTGAACCAGCTGCCAAGCGTCTGAATTTTGATCCCTGGATCACTACAAATGTTGTAACTGTGACAAATATTACACCATGACAGTGTAACATTGCTTAATTCCCCATAGTGTAATATTATTCCCCAATAAATGTTTACCGAGATTCACAATCATCCAGGCCTTGGTTGTTCCAAAGGTGCTTTTTCAAAAAGGCAACTGGACTGGTGTAGGTGTGTGTGTGCGCGTGCGTGCGTGCGCATACGTATGTAGCATGTGTATAGGGCCTGCCACAAAGAAGAGGGAGTCAAGCTATTCTCCAAAGCCCCTGAAGGCAGGACAAGAAGCAACGGATGGAAACTCATCAAGGAGAGAAGCAACCTGGAACTAAGGAGAAATTTCCTGACAGTGAGAACAATTAACCAGTGGAACAACCTGCCTCCAGAAGCTGTGAATGCTCCAACACTGGAAGTTTTTAAGAAGAGACTGGACAGCCATTTGTCTGAAATGGTATAGGGTTTCCTGCCTGAGCAAGGGGTTGGACTAGATGACCTCCAAGGTCCCTTCCAACTTTATTATTATTATTATATGTGTTATGTATGTGTAAGGGTAGATATATACTTTCGACAGCAGGCAACAGAATGTTATTTTTAATGGGAGGCAGTGTGCTCCCAGTAAAAAAAATGACAATAAAGGTTATCTTATCTATCCCGCTAAGGCACTTCAGATTTAGCAGCCGAATGTAAAATGTATAGTGCTCATTCTAGCTGACCATAACCCCCTAATTTTGTTCGTTCGAAATGACAGAATGAAAACTGAAAGTGGGATTACCAAATAGTGAAACTCGGGGCTGCAATCATTTCTCAGAATGCTCGGTCTATATTTGGTATAGTTCACATGTAAAAAAAGAAAAGAAAAAAGGGTCGAATCATGAGAGAAGCAAAATTGCAAACCAAACCGTATCTCTGGAAAAATAAAGGCAAAAATATCTTGGCTTTCTCCAAGCGGGTTCCTAATTCCATCTCTCAAATACTGCTAGCACATTTCAATGAGCCTGCAGGCAGAATATATATTGCTGCACATGTTCTCCCATCTCTATGGATTCAGAAAGTCGTAACACTGTAAGTGACTTGTGATCAAAACTGAGCCCAAAATTTCCGTTGCGAAGTGAGAGACAGGGGTCAAGGGGGTTTTGCCCCATTTCACGACCTGTCTTGCCACCGTTGTTAAGGGAATCGCTGCAGTTCTTGGTAACACGGTTGTTAAGTGAATCTGGCTTCCCCCCTTGACTTTGCTTGTCAGAAGGTCGTAAAAGGGGAACACGGGATACCAGGACGTCCATAAATACATGCCAGTGGTCAAGTGTCTGAATTTTGATTAGGTGACCATGGGAATGCTGCAAAGGTCATTAAGTTTGAAAAACTATTAAGTCCATTTTTTCAATGCTGTTGTAACTTTGAACAGTCACTAAACAAATGGTTGCAAGTTGAGGACTATCTGCAGAGCTAAAGTCAGAGATACCCCCAGAAGTCGTGGGCGCTCCATCACTGGAGATTTTTTGAGAAGAGACTGGACATTCACCTGTCTGAGATGGTATAGGTTCTCCTGCTTGAGCAGGGGGCTGGACTAGAAGACCTCCAAGTCCCTTCCAGCTCTATTCTATTCTATTCTATTCTATTCTATTCTATTCTATTCTATTCTATTCTATTCTATTCTATTCTATTCTATTCCCATCACCATCCTCATATATTCTATTCTATTCTATTCTATTCTATTCTATTCTATTCTATTCTATTCTATTCTATTCTATTCTATTCTATTCTGTATTTCTATTCTATTCTATTCCCATCACAATCCCCATCTATTCTATTCTATTCTATTCTATTCTATTCTATTCTATTCTATTCTATTCTATTTCTATTCTATTTCTATTCTATTCTGTATTTCTATTCTATTCTGTATTTCTATTCTATTCTATTCTATGCCCATCACAATCCCCATATATTCTATTCTATTCTATTCTATTCTATTCTATTCTATTCTATTCTATTCTATTCTATTCTATTCTATTCTATTCTATTCTATTCTATTCTATTCTATATTCTATTCTATTCTATTCTATTCTATTCTATATTATATTCTATATTCTATTCTATATTCTATTCTATTCTATTCTATTCCAAAAAGATGCAAAGTCCACTTAGGATCGTTTGGATTACCTATGCATGAACTGTGCTAGCTCTTTCGTATAAAGATATGAGCACATGAAAAACTTCAGGTCTTATTTCCAGAGATGCAACTATCCTTATGGTTTGTGAACCTGCCAAAGCTATGTGAGAACTTCCCTTTCCAAAGGTTACTGGTGGCTGTGGGATAGAAGATACACAGGACATGTCATTAAGGCCTGGGATATAATTCTCAGGCAGATGGGCGTAGAGCAAAAAAAGAGTAAAAAGAAAAAAGAAAAGAAAAATTGAAGCATCAACGTTGCTCACATCCTTCTGCTTTTTCAACACAAGGGTATAAAAGGTCACACCAGGCCATGCCCAAATGTTCAACTACCGAAATGACTACTCATTCAAAGTCCAATCAGTATTAATGACACAGTATTTGTTTCTCTATGTACTGCCTTTATCTCCTGCCTTTATTACTTTATAAGTAACCATAGGCAGTGAACATAGGTAATACTCCTTCCTCCATGGAGAAATACCCCAGAACAACTATCTTGTAAAGTAAGTTGGGCTGAGAAAGAGTGAGTAGCCCCAAATCACCCAGCAAGCTTTCATGCCTAAGGCGGGACTAGAACTCTCCATCTCCAGACAATTGGCCCAGCCAGCGGGACTAGAACTCACTGTCTCCTGGTGATTGGCCCAAAGTCACCCAGCTGCTTTCATGCCTGAGGTGGGACTAGAACAGGGGTCTTCAAACTTGGTCCTTTTATGACTTGTGGACATCAACTCCCAGAATTCCTCAGCCAGGCATGCTGGCTGAGGAATTCTGGGAGTTGACGTCCCCAAGTCATAAAAGGGCCAAGTTTGAAGACCCCTGGACTAGAACTTACAGGCTCCTAGCGATTAGCCTAAAGTCACCCAGATGGCCTTCATGCCTAAAACGGGATTAGAACACACCGTCTCCTATACCTATACTAGGTGGGTTGGGCAATAAAATCACATGGAAGAATTGGATCCAGAACGTCATAAGGGAAGTCAGTTTGGAATTTAACTTCAGATTAGGAATTAATAAATGAAATCTGCGGATATACATCCCTTCAAAATAATACATTATCAAGCAAGGAATGATGATCACAGAGAAAGGAAGCAAGGGAAGAACGTTTATGTTACACATATTAAAATGGTTTTATGAACAGTCATATCAAGCCTTTGTGAGTTATTTTAGTAACTTTGTCAATGAAGGTCCTCTAATGTATGCATTGCCTCACTCAACATCCCCCCCTCACAAGAGGTGTCACAAATTCCAGTATCTGAGGGGCTGCCACAAGCAAGAGGGGATCACGTTATTCACCAAAGCACCAGAAGGCAGGACAAGAAACAATGGTTGGAAAGTGACCAAAGAGAGAAGCAACTTGGAATTAAGGAGAAACTTTCTGACAGTGAGGACAATTAACCAGTGGAACAGCTTGCCTCCAGAAATCATGGGTGCTCCATCACTGGAGGTTTTTAAGAATAGACTAGACAGTCACTTGTCTGAGATGGTATAGGTTCTCCTGCTTGAGTTGGGGGCCGGACTAGGAGACCTCCAAGGTCCCTTCCAGTTCTATTCTATTCTATTCTATTCTATTCTATTCTATTCTATTCTATTCTATTCTATTCTATTCTATTCTATTCTATTCTATTGAATTCTGTTCTATATTTCTATTCTATTCTATTCTATTCTATTCTATTCTATTCTATTCTATTCTATTCTATTCTATTCTATTCTATTCTATTCTATTCTATTCTATTCTATTCTAAATTATGGTGCCTTCAAAGGACTGTAGTAAATAAAATTCAACAAATCTAGAGAACAGCAAGTTCCCCTGCCCTATCCTCGGGGTGAAAAGTGTCAACTGATTAGATTAATACTTAATTTGTATCAAATATATGTATCCCTTTGATGTTTAGTTTTAAGCCTATCTTTTAAGCTTTGTCTTATAGATAGATACTTGTTTCCTGGTCTCTGGCAACTAGTTTTCTGCCTCCAGCAAAAAGCAGGAAACAGACTTTGGATTAAATCTTGGTCAGAAGCACAAACGTTTCTGAAAAAGGCAGAGGATCTGGGCAACAGGTCTGATGAGGCCTTCTCTTCTTGAGATATGGGGTGGATACACATGCTAAGCCTAGTGGCCTTGTCACTTTAAGCCAATGACAGCTTAGCTTTGAAAAAGTAAAATTGCACCTATCCAACGGTACATGCCTCACTCTGCCCATGATCTGTTTCACAGAGATGTTAACTAACTTCTCAGGTGATCATAGAATTGACAGGGCTAGAAGGGACTTCAAGGGTCCAACCTCCTGTTCAAGACAGGAGCCTTATACCATCCCAGTCAAATGGCTGTCCTGTCTGTTTTGGGAAAAGAAATCGTTTCCCATAACAAACGAAGAAAAAAGAATTTAACCATCTTGTGAGTTGTCATTCTGAAATGCAGAGACTTTACAAAATTTCACTATCTTGAAAGAGTTGGGCCTTTGTCGTTTCTGGATTTAGGGAAAAGAGTCTACAGGTGATGCAAATGTTAATAGCTGTGGTGGCGCAGTGGTTAGTACGCAGTATTGCAGGCTAATTCGCTGCTCACTGCCAGCAGTTCGATCCTGACCGGCTCAAGGTGGACTCAGCTTTCCATCCTTCTGAGGTCGGTAAAATGAGGACCCAGATTGTTGGGGGCAAATATGCCGACTCTGCAAATCGTTTAGAGAGGGCTGTAAAGCACTATGAAGTGGTATATAAGTGCAAGTGCTATTGCTATTATATTCCTGACCTCCAAACCTGGGATTTTTAGAACAATGATGAGTCCGTGATTCCTGGAACAAGTTGGGGAAAAATAAACACTAAGTTCTAATAGTTAGCTACACTAAACTCATGGCACAATCTAGCAAAGGGGACCGAGTTCATTTCCAGACAAATCATAATCCTACTTATTTACAGAATACAGAGTTGGAAGGGACCTTGGAGGTCATCTAGTCCAACCCCCTGCTCAGGCAGGAAACCCTTTACCATTTCGTATAAATGGCAGTCCCATCTCTTCTTAAACACCTCCAGTGTTGGAGCACCCACAGCTTCTGGAGGAAGCCATTTCACTGGTTTATTGTTCCCACTGTCAGGGAATTTCTCCTTACTTCTAGGTTGGTTCTCTCTTTGTTAAACTCTCCCAGCCAGCTTCCATGCCTAAGACGGGACTAGAACTCTCCATTGCCTGGCGATGGGCGCAAAGTCACTCAGCTGGCTTTTATACCTAAGGTGGCACTAGAACGCACAGTCTCCTGGTGCTTGGGCCAAAATCACCCAGCCAGCTTTTCAGGCCTAATGTCATGGTTCCGACAGATGAAACCCTTCAAAAGAACTTTGAGGCATTGTTTACCTTAAAGAATCTTTTATTCGGGAAACATAGTATGGGCACTACATAGCTGAAGCCAAAAACTAAATTCCCCTCCCCTGGGTACAAAGTAACAAAGCACAATTCCCTCCTCCAATAAATAGTCATAAATCACATTCCCCAATTAGCTTGAAGCCCAGGCTTTCTCCCCAGCTCTCCAGCCCACCAAAACTCTATCAACTCAGGGCCCAATGACCTTGGGTTCCCACAGCTGAGTTGTTATTGTCATGACTAGCTGGACTCTCATCCACATTCCCCCTCCCAGCATCAACTAACTCTAAAAGCGACAGAGGAAAAACGGCTGCATTTCCATCTGTTGTCAAAGCAAGAACATCCGATGTTAGCAGCGTTGACACCTAACGTGAGACTAGAACTCACTGTCTCCTGGTTTCTAGGCCAGCAGCTTAACCGCTATGCGAAAGTGACTTTCTTTTTTTATGTGTCTTTAGGGCGTTTGAGCTCAGCTCCCCGTTTGGCACAACCCAGTCATTTCAATCTTCAAACTGAGAAACCGAAAACTGGCACGTAACAGCTTGCTTCGGCCTGTAATTCCAGACTGAGTCTCACTCTGTCCCAGTCTTAACCTACTATAAAGGGGCAAGTGAGAGAATCCAATTCCATACTACAGTAGTGGCCAAAACTGTGGAAACCTTTTGGGAAAAAGTGTATTTTTGAGGTTTGATGGCTAATAACACCCCTTTTTTTTGGAGTAGTACCATAAAATTATACATCAATGGAAAGATAATTTAATCGAGAATGTCATGCAACATAGTTTGTTCAATGATCTGTACTGCATTCTATGAGAAGTTATAGCCAAATAACCAGAAATAAGGAAGCACAACTTGCTTAGGTTGATCTCAGGTAGCTTTCCTTCCTCTGATTGTAGCCAATGAGCAGGAGTGTTTAGAGAGAGCCAATCGGGTGTCGTCTTGTTTTGGCCATGAGCCAATCAGATCACAGTAGGATTCAGTGATTGATGTCCTGTATTGAAGCTGAGAGGAGGACATTTGTCGGTGTGTTATGTGATCGCTATCAAGTTGGTTGGGGATTTTTTTGTGTTCTTTCCTTTAGTGAGCTTGTAAAGCGTCATAAAATTAAAGTAATGGTGCAAAGAGTTGACTGGTTGCCCAGAAAGCGATGTAAAATAGTACTATTAAGTGAACAAGGCTACGGTTGTAAAGAAATTGGAAGAAAAATGGGTGGAAACTTAACCAAAGGCGGCATTTCTACTGTATACTTTTCCCAAAAGGTTTCCACAATTTTGGCCACTACTGTACACATACTTGGCTGACAGCTGCCGCGTTTTTGAAAAAAGCCTGCACAGGTTGCAACAGCCCACTCCAGCTTTAGCTGAGCTTAAAAATAGTAACAACAACAAGCAATAAGTGCTGGAATGATGTGCATGAGACATTACATGCCAAACGTCCTCCAATCTCTGCTATCAATTAATCTCCCTCTTTCCATATATTTGCTGTTTATCTAATGTCTTAATTCTGCAAGGCAGTTCAAAAAGCACGGTGGGTACCTGCAGCCTGAAGCTACTTTTGTACAGGTGCGTTGTCAAGCCAGGCAGCGCAGACAAGCCCAGGCAGTTTTCTTGACAATATATATATTTTTTCCCCAGACAGAGTTTGCCACTGCCTTCTACGTAGACGAAGAGAAAGGGAGCAGCCCGAAGTCACCCAGCTGGCTTCCCATTATGTCTAAAGCAGGATTCAGCACTTTAATCACGAGTCCAAACTGGCTCCCGGTATTAAAAATAGTCCTTACAATTATGCAACTTGATTAAAGGAGCAAGGTGGGCGGTTCTCCTTGCCAACTTTGGAGTCTCACAAGTTGTTCTTTGTCCCGACCCTACGCACACTGGTTCAATGACCTCACTTCGGGACAGCCTAAGCTTGCACATGTACAAGGCTGGTTGCCCAATAAAATACTTGAGATCTTCTATCGAGATTATGGTTTGTAGAATTTGTACCTTTTTTGTTCTGAGGCTTTGATCGCCGCAATCGGCAACCGCTAGAAGAATCGTCTCAGCCATTGTGGGTTTCACCTCTGTGCCTGGAGGGGATCCCTAAAGTTGGTGCTCCACTAACGCTCAACGTTGTTATGCTCATCTGAGTATACTAACAAACTTGTACTCTGCACAAAGCAGAAACGGGAGGAAGATGCTTAGGGACGGCCCAAGTCTGAAGGATCGTCTATGCCAGGGGTCTTCAAACGTGGCCCTTTTATGACTTGTGGACTTCAACCCCCAGAATTCCTCAGCCAGGCACGCTGGCTGAGGAATTCTGGGAGTTGAAGTCCACACCTCTTAAAATGGCCGAGGTTGAGAAACACCAGTTTAGCTCTTTCTGAGATAGCATTATTTCCCCCTCACATTATATCAGGGGTCTTCAAACTTGGCCCTTTTATGACTCGTGGACTCCAAATCCCAGAATTCCTCAGCCAGCATGGGGGAACTATGGCCCCTTCATGACCTGCGGACTTCAACTCCCAGAATTCCTCAGCCAGCATGGGGGAACTATGGCCCCTTCATGACTTGCGGACTTCAACTCCCAGAATTCCTCAGCCAGCATGGGGGAACTATGGCCCCTTCATCCTTGTGGACTTCAACTCCCAGAATTCCTCAGCCAGCATGGGGAAACTATGGCCCTTTCATGACTTGTGGACTTCAACTCCCAGAATTCCTCAGCCAGCATGGGGAAAACTTTGGCTCCTTCATGACTCGTGGACTTCAACTCCCAGAATTCCTGAGTCAGCATGGGGAACTATGGCCCCTTCATGACTTGGGGACTTCAACTCCCAGAATTCCTGAGCCAGCATGAGGGAAACTTTGGCCCCTTCATGACTTGTGTACCAACTCCCAAATTCCTGCGCCAGCATGGGGGAACTATGGCCCCTTCATGACTTGTGGACTTCAAAACTCCAGATTCCTCATCCAGCATGGGGGGAACTATGGCCCCTTCATCGACTTGTGGACCACCCAACTCCTCAGAATTCCTCACCATCTGGTCCACTATGGCCCCTTCATGACTTGTGGACTTCAACTCTCAGAATTCCTCAGAATCCTCAGCCAGCATGGGGGAACAATGGCCCTTCATGACATTGTGGGACTTCAACTCCCAGAATTCCTCAGCCAGCATGGGGAACAATGGCCCTTTCATGACTTGTGGGATTCAACTCCCAGAATTCCTCAGCCAGCATGGGGAACAATGGCCCTTCATGACTTGTGGACTTCAACTCCCAGAATTCCTCAGCCAGCATGGGGGAACTATGGCCCCTTCATGACTTGTGGACTTCAACTCCCAGAATTCCTCAGCCAGCATGGGGGAACTATGGCCCCTTTTATGACTTGCGGACTTCAACTCCCAGAATTCCTGAGCCAGCGTGTCTGGCTGAGGAATTCTGGGAGTTGAAGTCCACGAGTCATAAAAGGGACACATTTGAAGACCCCTGGTCTATGAAAAAGAATTGGACCACTTGCTTCTGTGGCTTCTGTGCTAAGTAAAATGCCCAGTTGAGGAGAAAACGCGGGACCGTCAATTGGAAGAACGGAGAACTACCTTGGATGTGAAAAAGGGAGCTTCGTATATGTATCCAGACAGTATATGAAATTTCCCTCTCCTCATGTCCATAAAATGTGGCATTCTCCAAACGAGCTGAATCCTACCCCAGCGTTTTCTTTGTGATATCAATGGGAGGCAGGCACAGCAAGGGCAGCAACAGAATCGAGGACAATAATAGAAATAGGTATCACGTAATAACAAACGTTTTGGTAAATAATAAGCGGACCCAGCTCTCTAGAATGCGATTTGCTCACCATAAACTAACAAACATAGCAAGTTTAAAATACGCAGCTTGTGTTATCCCATGAGACACGTTCCTGACTTATGTGGGATGTCCCATGTTGACATCGGAATCTGCGTAAGGCAAATAGAATAGAGCTGAAAGGAACCTGGGAGGTCCTCTAGTCCAGCCCCGTTCAAGCAGGAGGATCTATACCATCTCAGACAAGTGACTGTCCAGCCTCTTCTTAAAAATCTCCAGTGATGGAGCGCCCACGATTTCTGGTGGCAAGCTGTTCCACGGTTAATTGTCCTCACTGTCAGGAAGTTTCTCCTTAATTCCAGGTTGCTTCTCTCTTTGATCAGTTTCCATCCATTGTTTCTTGTCTTTCCCTCTGGTGCTTTGGAAAATAATTTGACCCCCTCTTCTTTGTGGCAGCCCCTCAGATACTGGAAGGCTGCTATCGTGTCTTCCCTATTTCTTCTTTTTTTCAGACTAGCCAAACCCAAGTCCCGCAGCCGTTCTTCGTATGTTTTAGTCTCCAGGCCTTGGATCATCTTAGTTGCTCTTCTCTGATTTTTTCCCAAACTCTCAACATCTTTTTTGTGCTAGTGATATGATATTTGTCAAGATCTATTTTTTTGCAAATGAAATAATTTTTAGCAATATTTTGCTTCCCTCCTCCTTGTCCATCATCATCATCATCATCATCTTAAGGGGATGGGGGGGGGGGGGCTAAAAGAAGGATTGTGACAAACATCTCATATGATAAAGACATCCAATACAGGCACGGAGGGAAGTACGGTATGATATGGTAGTAATAAACAGGAGGATTCTGGTAACATCTTTTCCAGTGAACATACAGGTAGTCTTCGACTTACAACAGTTCATTTAGTGACCATTCAAAGTTACAACAGCACTGAAAAATGTGACTTATGACCGTTTTTCCACAGTTACGACCTTTGCAGCATCCCCCTGCTCACGTGATCAAAATTCGGATGCTTGGCAACTGGTTCATATTTATGACGGTCGCAGTGTCCCCGGGGGAGTCACGTGATCCCCTTTGGCGACCTTCTAACCAGCAAAATCAATGGGGAAGCCAGCTTCACTTAACAACCGGGTTACTAACTTATCAACTGCAGTGATTCACTTAACAACTGTGGCAAGAAAGGCCGTAAAACGGGGAGAAAAACTCACTTAACAACTGTCTCATTTAGCAACAGGAATGTTGGGCTCAATTGTAGTCGTAAGTTGAGAATTACCTGTATTTTATTAAAAGACAGGCTTCTACGGAGTATGCCTGACGAAATTTGACGCGGTTAGTAAAATGCACGCCCATCAGACGCCTTCTGATATTTGTAAGAGTAAGTTGCCTTTCATATACTTAACCAGTTTGCTAATTTTTGAGGCAGTTCAGCAAGGTTTAAAAGCCAAAATGCATCAGCAGAATTTTCTTAATGCACAACTGTAGGACAGAGACTACTAGTCTGGCAGCATTTGCTCAAGCTTTGTTTAATCCAATATTCTTTTGCAAAAAATCTCAGCTCCCGGATTGCATTAGAAATTAAAAGGTCTTTCCCACCCACGTCTGACCTATAGAAAAAAAAACATTTTATAATTCCAGAAGTCGCTAGGAGAAGTCTTGCATGCATCGTGGGATACGAAACTTGGGTTTTTGACTGCTGGGATCATCTGCCCCATTTCTAAATTTTAACCAGAAAATCAACTCTCTGTATAATGTAATGGTCCAATTATAGTGTAGACATGTAATAAGGCCTTACTATTATTATCTTCCTTTTTTAAAAAGCTGTACTATAAAAAAAAAATCCATAACTAGAAGTATCCTCTCTCCAGCCCACAGAGAGGGTTCAAACTTTTCAATCTTTTTATTCTTCTTTCGGAGCACTGGCAGGACTTGACTGATGCTAAAACAAAGTAAGAGACTTGGATGGATGGGATGGGGGACCACCAGGAAATCTACAGGTGGGAAGACTGGGAGCGCAAGAATACCTCTGGGAAGAAGGCAGCACAGATGCCAAGAAAATGACACAGATGCAGATACGAAGCTGCCAGGAGGAACTCCTCATTCTTTTTTCTTTTAAACAGGGCAATGAGTGGTCTGAGGCCTGCAGAAATTTTAAGCAGCCAAGTCACCCCTTCAGTCCCCAAGCCTCTTCTGCCAAATGGGTTCAGGGTTACCCCTTCTAGAGGACAGCCCTTGACACACCATGCAAAGTCACAAAACCAGGGAAAAGGTAACGCAGACAAACTCTCCCTCCCTGCCATCCATTTCTATGATTATTAGGGGGGGGGCAGGCACCCCCAGATAATCCCCCACCAAGAGGAGAGTCAAGCTATTCTCCAAAGCGCCTGAAGGCAGGACAAGAAGCAACGGATGGAAACTCATCAAGGAAAGATCCAACTTAGAAATTAAGGAGAAATTTCCTGGCAGTGAGAACAATTCACCAGTGGAACAGTTTCCCTCCAGAAGTTGTGGGTACTCCATCACTGGAGGTTTTTAAGAAAAAGATTGAGCAAGTACTTGTCTGAAATGGTATAGGATCTCCTGCCACGGAGAGGGGGTTAGATCAGAAGACCTCCAAGGTCCCTTCCAGATCTGTTATCCTGTTATTCTGAAGAACTCGTCTCTAGAGGTTGTGGATGCTTCATCATTGGAGGGTTTGAAGAAGAGATTTAATCATCATTTGTCCTGAATGACATAGAGTCTCCTGCTTGAGCAGGGGGTTGGGCTAGATGACCTCCAAGGTCCCTTCCAACTCTGTTATTCTGAATTAACTTGTCTCCAGTGTTTGTGGATGTTCCCATCACTGGATGCTTTGAAGAAGAGATTTAATAACCATTTGTCCAGAATGGTACAGGGTCTCCTGCTTGAGCAAGGAGTCGGGCTAGCTAGATGACCTCCAAGGTCCCTTCCAACTCAAGTGATTCTGGACAACTTTGCCTCCAGAACTTGTGGGGTGCTCCATCACTGGAGATTTTTTAAGAAGAGACTGGACAACCAACCGCTTGCCTGAAATGGTTTAGGGTTTCCTGCTTGAGCGAGGGGCTGGACTAGAAGACCTCCACGGTCCCTTTCCGACTCTGTTACTCCGACTCCCAAGAGGCTCCTTCTCTCATTAGTGCCCCCAGCCTTTTCCAAAGATTCCCCCCCCCTCCCAGCTCCAGTCTTCCACAATGGAGTAGGTGGGGGGGGGGAGGAGGGAAAAATATGCAATGGGGAGGGAAGGACCTCCTAGTACAGGGTTAGGCAGCTGTGCTGGCTCAGGAATTCTGGGAGTTGAAGTCCACGAGTCATAAAAGGGCCACGGTTGCCTACCCCTGGCCTAGTAGGCAATTCCTACGAGGAACCTGCACCCCCCTCCAAAAGATAACCTCGGGGCGGGGGGGGTGACTTCTGCAAAAGCCCCCCCCTTGTCTCTCCCCCCCTCCTCCTTGCAAAGATGCAACCCTTCAAGGGTGAGGGGGGACTAGGCCGCTCTCTCCCCCCCTCCCGTCAAGAATTTATCGGGGGACCCCCTCCATCACCCCACTTCCACGGGGCCCGCCGACGCCGTCGCCGCCTCACTCACAGAACTCGGCGATGTAGGAGGAAACGACGTAGTTCTCCTCGCACCAGTCGAGGGTGGACGTCGGCGGGCCCCAATAGCCGGCGCGGTCGCCGGCGGGAGCCATGGCCGGTCTGAGGGCCGAGCGAGGAGGAAAGGAAGCGCCCGCCGCCGCATCCGCTCTTCTTCGGGGACCTTCGGGCCAGCTGACCCCGCCTTCCCGCCGGCTTGAGGCGGGGCGGCGGCGGCGGCGGAGGCCCGCCTGCTAGGCCTGGCGGGCAGGGCCTCTGGGTTGCCGTGGCGACCGGAGGGCCAACCGCCCGCAAGGCTTGCCGGGCCGGGGCTCTAACGTCGCCATAGCGACCGGCGGGCCAACCGCCCGCGAGGATTGCCGGGTGGGGCTCTAACGTCGCCATGGCGACCGGAGGGCCAACCGCCCGCGAGGCTTGCCGGGCCGGGGCTCTTCGTTGCTATAGCGACCTATTTCCCCGCTAGGTCCCTGAGGCTGGGGCCTCACGGGCATCCCAAGATGCTAGCCCTCATGGAGGTCAGGGAAAGGTCCCAGAATGCTGGCTGGGGGGATTCTGGGAGTGGAAGTCTAAGCATCTTGAAATTGCCAAGGTTGAGAAACATTAATCTAGGCGGATACCAATGAGATGCAGGAGTGAATAAAACTTTTATTTTTTGGTCAGATATTTTTTGAAAGAAAGAAATTGGTGATATATCTAGATATATCCAGGAGCAGGTGGGGAAATATGGAAGGGTAAGCCTCACATCTGAAATAGCAATAAATGAACATACAGGTAGTCCTCGACTCACAACGGTTCATTTAGTGACTGTTCAAAGTTACAACGGCACTGAAAAAAGTGACTTATGATCTGTTTTCGCACTTGCAACCTTTGTAACACCCCCACGATCGTGTGATCAAAATTCGGATGCTTGGCAATTGGTTCATACTTAGGGCTGTTGCTGTGTCCCAAGGTCCTGTAATCACCTTTTGCAACTTTATTATTTTATTCTAAACCAAACGAACAAAATGCAATAACATACATTCAGCCCTAACCACAACAAAAAGAAAGGGAAAAAAATTGTGTACGAAAAAGGAGAAAAAAGTGGTCAATTAAATTTAACATTTAACATGCAGGATCCACCTTGGCTGAGTGCTAAAAGAAAAGAAAAAAAACCCAATAAATTCTCTCCTTTTAACAAAGGTATGCATACAGGCAGTCCTCGACTTATAACCACAATTGAGCCCAGAATTTATGTTGCTAAGTGAGAAATTTGTGAAGTGAATTCTGCCCTGCTTTATGACTTTTCTTGCCACATTTGTTAAGTGAATCACTGCAGTTGTTAAATGAGTAACACGGTTGTTAAATGAATCCGGCTTCCCCATTGAGTTTGCTTGTCAGAAGGTCGCAAAAGGGGTTCACATGCAACCGCCATAAATATGAACCAGTTGTCAAGCATCTGAATGTAAATCACGTGATCATGGGGATGCTGCAACGGTCGTAAGTGTGAAAAATGGTAATAACTCCCTTTTTTCAGTGCCATTATAACTTTGAACGGTCACTAAGTAAGTAGAGGATTACCTGTATATAAAATAAAAAAGAAGAAATAGCAGTCAGGAGGTTGAGCTAAGCATTGCACTAATCTTCAAATCCTTCTGTTAATCACCTGTTATTATATTTAGTGCGTAGAAAGTACACAAATGGTTTCCAGTCTCTTATATACAGTAGTTGTCTAATCCATTATCTCTAATCAAAGCGGTTAGTTTCGCTATCTCTGTTAAATTCAATTTCAAAATCCATTCTTCAATGGTCGGCCTCTCTTTTTCTTTCCAGCGTTTGGCAAATATAATCCTTGCAGCCGACACCGTGTGAAGTAATAGCAGCACAAATTGTTTTTCAATGGACTTGTCCGTAGATGTAAAGAGTTTGTAGTCATTATTAAGGAGAGAGATTGGCCTGTAGTTCTTCACAGAAGTTAAATCCAGTGCATCTTTGGAAAGTATTAAAGAAATGTAGGCATCCTTCCAAGAGTCTGGCATACTAGGGTTCCCTCGTAAAACAGAATTTATTAAGTCCTACATCAGAAGAAGTAATCGATCTTCAAAAAATTTATAGAATCCATTTGGTCCCAGAGCTTTGCCTGTTTTAGCCCCTGTAATCGGTTCTATTATTTCAAAAGTTGTTATTGGACTGTTCAAAATTTGCTTGTAATTTTCCAATAATTTAGGAAGATTTTTAGTTGGTGTATACTCCTCCATAGTGTCTAAAGACATTTCTCGTTCTTTATATATATTAGTATAATAATTCCAAAAAAGTCTTTGAAAAATTTTGTTATCCATTCAAGTCTTATTTCTCTCTTGAAGCTTGGTTATCATCTTCTTTTCTGTCTGTTTTCTTAGTTTGCAATGCCAACCATCTCCCTGGTTTATTTGCATGTTCAAAAAAAGTGTCATTTTGTATATTTAAGTTTCTTTTCAATATCTGAAACAGTGGGCAAAGAAAGTTGTGGTTGCAATATTTTTAGTTGATTAAGTATGTTAGAATCTTCTGGTGAGATGTGGAGTTCCCTCTCCTTCAATTTAATTTCTTGTAACGAACAGAATAGAATAGAATAGAATAGAATAGAATAGAATAGAATAGAATAGAATAGAATAGAATAGAATAGAATAGAATAGAATATAGATTGACAGAGTTGGAAGGGACCTTGGAGGTCTTCTAGTCCAACCCCATGCTTAGGCTATACCATTTCAGCCAAATAGTTGTCCAATCTCTTCTTAAAAACTTCCAGTGTTGGAGCATTCACAACTTCTGGAGGCAAGCCGTTCCACTGGTTAATTGTTCTAATTGTCAGGAAATTTCTCCTTAGTTCTAGGTTGCTTCTCTCTTTGATGAGTTTCCATCTGTCGCTTCTTGTCCTGCCTTCAGGTGCTTTGGAGAATAGCTTGACTTCCTCTTCTTTGGGGAAGCCCCTGAGATATTGGAAGACTGCTATCATGTCCCCCCTCGTCCTTCTCTTCATTAGACTAGACATACCCAATTCCAGCAACCGTTCCTTATATGTTTTAGCCTCCAGTCCCTTAATCATCTTTGTTGCTCTTCTCTGCACTGTTTCTAGACTCTCAACATCTTTTTTACATCGTGGTGACCAAAACTGGATGCAGTATTCCAGATGTGGTTTTACCAAGGCATTATAAAATGGTATTAACACTTTACGTGATCTTGATTCTATCCCTCTGCAACCTAGGACTGTGTTGGCTTTTTTGGCAGCTGCAGCACATGGCTGGCTCCTATTTTAAGTGATTGTCCACTAGGACTCCCAAGATCCCTTTCACAGTTACTACTATTGAGCAAGGTACCACCTATACTGTACCTGTGCGTTTGTTTTTTCTTGCCTAAATGCAGAACCTTTTTTCACCATTGAGTTTCCTTTTGTTAGATAGCGCCCAGTGTTCAAGTCTTGTCCAGATCCTCCTGTATCTTAAGCCTGTCTTCTGGAAGTTCACACGTCTTAAAATAGCCAAGATTGAGAAACTCTGCTTACAGCATGTTGTCTGATTAATTATCCACCATGGCTCAGCCAGGGAAAATGCAAAGCTGAGTGATCAAGGCCAATCCAGAAGGTGGCAGTGGATCTACACTGATTTCAGGATCAAGAAATGGCATTTGTCTCCCAGTGAGGGAGCCCAACCAGCTGCCAAGCTTTCCCCGGACAGAAAATGCATCGTTTTATGCAGAGAAGAGATAAATTGAGCTGCTGAACAATGGTCGAATTCAAAGGTTTTGCAGAAGTCCCAAGCAGAAATTCCCCCTGAGAAATTCAGATTTTTCTCTCATAAAGTCTTGAAGATCAGCAGATCAAAGCATAAGTTTTGTGAGGGTGAAGGTTCATTCTCCGAGCTTGTGGGTTGGTTTCCGAACGTTTCCTTACCTGACTAGGTAACATCGTCAGCAGTTTAGGGAACATCCATGTTCTTCTGTTTATAAGGGCTTCAGGTGTGGGTGTGTCAAATGAGGGTCTTGTGATGGGTCTAGACAGGGGTAGGCAACCTTGGCTCTTTTATGACTCGTGGACTTCAACTCCCAGAATTCCTCAGCCAGCTGGCTGCTCGGAATTCTGGGAGTTGAAGTCCACAAGTCATGAACGGCCATAGTTTCCCCCATGCTGCTCAGGACTTTCTGGGAGATGAAAGTCCACGAGTCATGAAGGGGCCATAGTTTCCCCATGCTGGCTCAGGAATTCTGGGAGTTGAAGTCCACGAGTCATGAAGGGGCCAAAGTTCCCCCACGCTGGCTGAGGAATTCTGGGAGCTGAAGTCCGCGAGTCATGAAGGGGCCTTAGTTCCCCCATGCTGCCTCAGGAATTCTGGGAGTTGAAGTCCACGAGTCATGAAGGGGCCATAGTTCCCCCGTGCTGGCTCAGGAATTCTGGGAGCTGAAGTCCACGAGTCATGAAGGGCCATAGTTCCCCCATGCTGGCTCAGGAATTCTGGGAGTTGAAGTCCACGAGTCATGAAGGGGCCAAAGTTTCCCCCATGCTGGCTGAGGAATTCTGGGAGTTGAAGTCCCTGAGTCATGAAGGGGCCAAAGTTACCCCATGCTGGCTCGAGAATTCTGGGAGTTGAAGTCCACGAGTCCTGAAGGGCCATAGTTCCCCCATCTGCTTCAGGAATTCTGGGAGTTTAAGTCCGCGATTCCGTGAAAGGGGCCATAGTTCCCCATAGCTGTCTTCAGGAATTCTGGGACTTTGAAGTCGCAGTCATGAAGGGGCCGTAGTTTTTCCTCCCCCATGCTGCTCAGAAATTCTGGGGACTTGAAGTCCGCGAGTCTGAAGGGGCCATATTCCCCCATGCTGCTCAGGAATTCTAGGAGACTTGTAGTCCGCATCATGAAGGGGCCATATTTCCCCCATGCTGCTCGGAATTCTGTGGAGTTTGAAGTCCGCGATCATGAAAGGGGACATAAGTTTTCCCCCATGCTGCTCAGGAATTCTGGACTTTGAAGTCCGCAGAGTCATGAGGGGCCCATAGTTTCCCCCATGCTGGCTCAGGATTCTGGGAGTTGAAGTCCACGAGTCATGAAGGGGCCATAGTTCCCCCATGCTGGCTCAGGAATTCTGGGAGTTGAAGTCCATAAGTCATGAAGGGGCCATAGTTCCCCCCTGCTGGCTCAGGAATTCTGGGAGTTGAAGTCCACAAGTCATGAAGGGGCCATAGTTCCCCCATGCTGCTCAGGAATTCTGGGACTTGAAGTCCGCGAGTCATGAAGGGGCCATAGTTCCCCCATGCTGCTCAGGAATTCTGGGAGTTGAAGTCCGCGAGTCATGAAGGGGCCATAGTTCCCCCATGCTGCTCAGGAATTCTGGGACTTGAAGTCCACGAGTCATGAAGGGGCCATAGTTCCCCCATGCTGGCTCAGGAATTCTGGGAGTTGAAGTCCACAAGTCATGAAGGGGCCATAGTTCCCCCATGCTGGCTCAGGAATTCTGGGACTTGAAGTCCACAAGTCATGAAGGGGCCATAGTTCCCCCATGCTGGCTCAGGAATTCTGGGAGTTGAAGTCCACGAGTCATGAAGGGGCCATAGTTCCCCCATGCTGGCTCAGGAATTCTGGGAGTTGAACTCCGCGAGTCATGAAGGGGCCATAGTTCCCCCATGCTGGCTCAGGAATTCTGGGAGTTGAAGTCCAAGCGTCATAAAAGAGCCAAGGTTGCCTACCCCTGGCCTAGGATGAATCTAGGATCCCCTAAACTCTGTTGAAGGTGTTACCTCGCCTGGTAACGAAACGTTCGGAAACCCACCCACAAACTCGGAGAACAAACCTTCACCCTCATCCTACACCCGAGCTACAGATATTTGCCACTATTGCATAGATTTTCTACCACACAGTGTTTCTGGGAGGAAATGGACATATTTCTTGATGAGATGATACAGAATAGGCTAGAAATGCGCAGCTGCATTCAGACAGCATGCTAAACTATAGGTAGTCCTTGACTTACAACAGTTTGTGTAGTGACCGTTCAAAGTTACAATGGCAGTGAAAAAACTGACTGATGACTCTTTTTCACAGTTACAACCTTAGCAGCCTCCCCATGGCCACGTGATCAAAACTCAGAGGCTGGGCAACTGGTTCCTATTTATGACCGTTGTTGTGTGCCAAGGTCATGTGATCCCCTTTTGTGACCTTCTGACAAGCAAAGTTGATGGGGAAGCCAGATTCACTTAACAACGGGGTTACTAACTTATTAACCACAGCGATTCACTTAACAGCTGAGGCAAGAAAGGTCGAAAAATGGGGCAAAACTCACTTAACAAAGGTCTCACTGAACAACAGAAATTTTGGGCTCAATTGCGTCTACCTGGGCCTTCCGACTTGCTGCCGGCTTCCCCACTGATTGCTTGGGGAAGTCGGCAGGAAGTCACCTCACCATGAAATTTGGTTAACGTTGGGCACAGGGATAGTTGGGCTTGCCATCACTAAGCAAGGAGGTCACACTTTATTATCACGTTGCTTAGCAACAGAAATTCTGGTCCTAATTAGCACTAGCAATAGCACTTAAGACTTATATACCACTTCATGGGGCTTTACATCCCTCTCTAAGCGGTTTACAGAGTCAACATATTGCCCCCAATAATCTGGGTCCTCATTTTACCAACCTCGGAAGGATAGAAGGCTGAGTCAACATCAGTCAGGATTGAACTCCTGGCAGTGAGCAGCATCAGCCTGCAATATTAACCCCTGTGCCACCATGGCTTTTATTTATAGCAATAGCACTTATTGCCCCCAACAAGCTGGGTCCTCATTTTTCCAACCTTGGAAGGATGGAAGGCTGAGTCAATCTTGAGCCAGTCAGGATCGAACTGCTGGCAGTGGGCAGAATTAGCCTGCAATACTGCATTCTAACCACTGCACCCCCACGGCTCCAATTGTCATTGTAAGTCGAGGTTTTCAGACTTAACAGAATAACAGAGTTGGAAGGGACCTTGGAGGTCTTCTAGTTCAACCCCTGCTCAAGCAGGAGATCCTATACCATTCTGGATAAATGGCTGTCCAATCTCTTCTTAAAAACTTCCAGTGTTGGAGCATTCACCGCTTCTGGAGGCAGGTGGTTCCACTGGTTAATTGTTCTCACTGTCAGGAACATTCTCCTTAGTTCCAGGTTGCTTCTCTCCTTGATTAGTTTCCATCCGTTGCTTCTTGTCCGGCCTTCAGGGGCTTTGGAGAATAGCTTGACTCCCTCTTCTTTGGGGCAACCCCTCAGATATAGGGACACTGCCATCATGTCACCCCTAGCCCTGCTTTTCATTATGGGACTTCATTGTGGATTTTTTTTCCCCTAAGTGAATGTGGATGTTACAGAAAAGGAGAAGGCCTGGGAAAAAAGCCAACGATTGTCCAATTCTTCCTATTTCCTGTCCAGGGTTAGGCAATCTTTGGCACTTCTCACTTCCCTCAAGAGTGAGCTAAAAGCACAAGGGACAACATTTTTTTTCTCTGAGGGAAAACCCAGGGATCAACCGATAAATAAACTTGGCAGAGTTGCCGGGAGAAATGAAGATGCACAGTGTTCATACAACTGGTTGGGAAAAGCCAGGGCCACATTTAAGTATCATGCCAAGCTTAATTTTTAATGGTTGTTTCTTTTGGGGGGTGGGGGGTGATTTAGCTCCGTTGTGTAAGGCTGGGCCTTTAAATTGCATTTTTGTTTTGACCTCGAAAGTCAAACCAGGCCAACAAGGTCACGCAGAGTCCGGTTTCACTCGAAAGGGATTTTTCTTGTACAGAAGGATGTGTAGCTTTAATTGCATTCTCTTCGTTCCTCGTTAAAGAGAAGGGGAAGAATGACGTGATTGTGTAGGATACAGGCCTCATTTCAACCCCCTTCGGTCAAAAAGAGAGGGGAGCTTTTAGTAACAAGGTCAAAGGCAATCAGGTGGTTTAATTGAAGGAACCGAGAGAGCGAATCAGGATCAAATCAAACCAGGCAGAAACCGCTGGAATCCGGTGGTCCTTCAAGTAATCAGGCCCTAAAACCAGAGGTGTTATGGAGATGCTAAGGCAGTGGTGGCGAACCTATGGCACGGGTGCCAGAGGCGGCACTCAGAGCCCTCTCTGTGGGCACGCGCACCGTCGCCCCAGTCCTAGGCCTTCAGCTGGGTTTTATAAAACCTTTCCGCTTTAGGCCTCCGCCGCCGTGTGCAAAAAAAAAAAAAGGTTCAATCAATCAGTCAATTTCAACTTCTTGCGGGAAAACAAAGATCTTGCAAAGTTGGAATTGATTGATTGAACTTTTTAGTCCCACCCAGTCTGCCGTTACCACCGCAGCCACGCCCACCCAATGAGCCACGCCCACCCAATTGGCCACACCCAGCCAATGGGCTACACCCACCCGGCACCCAACGATGCATAAGTGGGTTTTGGGTTGCAGTTTGGGCACTCGGTCTCTAAAAGGTTCGCCATCACTGTGCTAAGGCATGCACATCACTAGCCATGACTCTGCATTCTGGACCAGTTCGAGCTTTTGGCTAGTCTTCAAGGGCTGCCCCATGCAGAGTGTGTTGCAGTAGTCAGGTTGTGAGGAGGGCATGAAGAGTTGCATTCTGGACCAGTTCGAGCTGCTGGCTAGTCTTCAAGGGCTGCCCCATGTAGAGTGTGTTGCAGTAGTCAAGTTGTGAGGGGGGCATGAAGAGTTGCATTCTGGACCAGTTCGAGTTAATGGCTAGTCTTCAAGGCCAGCCCTTTGTACAGTGCGTTGCAATAGTCAGGTTGTGAGGGGGCATGAGGAGTTGCATTCTGGACCAGTTTGAGCTCCTGGCTAGTCTTCAAGGGCTGCCCCATGCAGAGTGTGTTGCAGTAGTCAGGTTGTGAGGGGGGCATGAAGAGTTGCATTCTGGAGCAGTTAGAGCTTTTGGCTAGTCTTCAAGGGCTGCCCCATGTAGTGTGCTTTGCGGTAGTCAAGTTGTGCGGGGGCATGAAGCATTCTAGACCAGTTTGAGCTTCTGGCTAGTCTTCAATGGCTGCCCCATGTAGAGTGTGTTGCAGTAATCAAGTTGTGAGGGGGGCATGAAGAGTTGCATTCTGGAGCAGTTAGAGCTTTTGGCTAGTCTTCAAGGCCAGCCCCATGTAGACTGCGTTGCAGTAGTCAAGTTGGGAGGGGGGCATGAAGAGTTGCATTCTAGACCAGTTAGAGCTGCTGGCTAGTCTTCAAGGGGGACCCCTTGTAGAATGTGCTGTAGTAGATAGTCCTCGACTTACAACAGTTCATTACAACGGACATATTTATGACGGTTGCAGTATCCCGGGATCCCCTTTTGTGACTTTCTGACCAGCAAGCCAGATTCACTTAACCACCCTGTTACTAACTTAACACAACTGCAGTGACCAACAACTGTGGCACGAAAGGCCGTAAAACCGGACAAAGCTCACTTAACAATTGTCTCACATTGGCAATGTAAATTGTCGGCTCCGTTGTGGTCATAAATCAAGGACTACCTGAATGTCACGCTGTGAACTGGCAGGATGGCACGAAGAGGTGAATTCTGGACCAGTCTGGACAGTCTTCAAGGGCAGCCCCTAGGTGGAGCGTGTTGCAGTAGTCAAGCTGTGAGTTGACTCTAGGGCGTGAAGCGATGCAAGAACAGTGCTTGGAGAAGGCTTGTGAGAACCAGTGGGGCACAATGCACCACCCTCGAGCATGTGCACACGCGCACACTCACACACACACACGTAAGTGATGTTTCCTTTTAATGCTGTCTTTTTTTTTTTTCCCCATCCAAAATGCAGGAGAGGCCATTTACTAGCCATAAACGTTTACAGCTCTTTTAATGGTCTCCGGGGGGCTTCCTGCTTCAGTTTCTCTTTTGTTCTCTTTGGGGGGTGGGTGAGGTGGGAGGGGGCAGCTCTGCGGGCCTTTCTCTGACCCTCTTTCTTTCACCCTTTCAATATTCCAGGCTTTCAATATTCCAAGTCTCCAAGATTGGGCGTGATTGGAGGAAAGCCATTTGAAAATTTTCGGGGGAAATCCGAGCGGTTATTTTTATGCCCCCAAATCCTCCAATGTTTAGTAAAGACAGTCCTCACAACCAACAAAGATGATTAGGGGACTGGAGGCTAAAACATATAAGGAACGGTTGCTGGAATTGGGTATGTCCAGTTTAATGAAGAGAAGGACCAGGGGTGACATGATAGCAGTGTTCCAGTATCTCAGGGGCTACCCCAAAGAAGAGGGAGTCAAGCTATTCTCCAAAGCACCTGAAGGCAGGACAAGAAGCAACGGATGGAAACTAATCAAGGAGAGAAGCAACCTGGAACTAAGGAGAAACTTCCTGACAGTTAGAACAATTAACCAGTGGAACCACCTGCCTCCAGAAGCTGTGAATGCTCCAACACTGGAAGTTTTTAAGAAGAGACTGGACAGCCATTTGTCCGAAATGATATAGGGTTTCCTGCCTGAGCAGGGGGTTGGAGTAGATGACCTCCAAGATCCCTTCCAACTTTATTACTACTACTACTACTACTACTACTACTACTACTACTACTATTATTCATTCGAAATTCAACAGCACTAAAAAAAGGGACTTATGACCAGCTATCACACTTAACAAACCGTTGCAACAGCCCCAGGTCACGTGATCAAAATTCCAGGATTTGGCAACTAGCTCTTATTTATGACGGTCGCAGCATCCCAGGATAGCGTGATTTTCCCCCCTTTTGCGACCTTCTGACCTGGGGGAAGCCGGATTCACTTAACAGCCATGTTACTAACTTATCAACTGCAGTGACTGACTTAACAACTGTGGCAAGAGAGGTCGTAAAACGGTGCAAAATGCACTTAACAAGCGTCTTCCCTTTGCGACAGAAATTTTGGGCTCCATTGTGGTCGTAACGCGAGGACTACGTATACACCCGTTGAGGCAGAACTTAGGGGGTGACGTTAGAGAGACTCCTGCCGTCAACGTTTTCTGATCAGTAATTAAATGCACGCCCTACTTGTTATTTTATGAGTTTCTCATTTTTTTTATTTTTATTTTAAAAAAGTATTCAGGTGGCTCGGATTTTAAAACCAATTCCTTAGAAATAGTTCCTGTGTTAGAACAGAGGTCAGCAACCTTTGTCGGAGCAAAGGGGAGGGGCAAACATTTTACACATGGGCGTGTGCACCCGTGCGCACAGGGCCACGAGCAAGTGCATGCTGCAAATGGGGCGGGGCTAGCGCCCGCGTGATACTCACTAGCACTGCTGCATTCTTGCGTGGCACAGCACCTTGTTCCTGCGCTCTGCGGCCTGGCAGCGGCTGTTTTTGCGCCTTGCAGTGTGGTGGCGGCCCGTTTTTGTGCCCCGTGGCGTGGCGGCACCCATTTTTGCGCCCCATGGTGCGGTGGCAGCCTGTTTTTGTGCCCCATGGCACGGCCTCCTGTTTTTATGCCCTAGCACAAGTGAGAGTGCCTGTGCACTGGCCAGCCTGTCCTGTGGCCCGGTGACCAGCAGGCCACGGCCCATTACCGGGCACACAGGTTGGGGACCCCTGTGTTAGAATACAATCAGTCGGTCCGGGAGAAATTTGGACAAAAAATCAAAGCTATTTGGGAAAATATAGACAGGTAGTCCTCCTCTACTTACAACAGTTCGTTCAGTGACCGTTCAAAGTTACAACGGGACAGAAAAAAGTGACTTATGACCGTTTTTCACAGTTATGACCTTTGCAGCATCCCTGTGATCATGTGATCAAAAATTCAGATGCTTGACAACTGGTTCGTATTTATGACGGTCGCAGCGTCCCGGGACCTTGTGTTGATATTTTAGGATCCTCTGACAAGCAAAGTCAATGAGGCAATCCAGATTCACTGAACCACCATGTTGCAGTGATTCACTGTGGCACGGAAAGTTGTAAAAGGGGGCAAAACTCACTTAACCAATTTCTCGCTCAGCAACCTAAATTCTGGGTTCCATTTTGGCCATAAGCCGAGGACTTACCTGTACACCGAGATTGACATATTTCTTTTTAAAAAAAATACCTACTAAAGTTCTGCGTGTATGCAGGAGAAATGCACAGGAGCGTGATTTTCTCAAATCTACAAAAAGAAAAACAACAACAAGTAGATCAGGGGTCTTCAAACTTGGCCCTTTTATGACTTGTGGACTTCAACTCCCAGAATTCCTCAGCCAGCATGAGGGAACTGTGGCCCCTTCATGACTTGTGGACTTCAACTCCCAGAATTCCTGAGCCAGCATGGGGGAACTATGGCCCCTTCATGACTTTTGGACTTCAACTCCCAGAATTCCTGAGCCAGCATGGGGGAACTATGGCCCCTTCATGACTTGTGGACTTCAACTCCCAGAATTCCTGAGCCAGCATGGGGGAACTATGGCCCCTTCATGACTTGTGGACTTCAACTCCCAGAATTCCTGAGCCAGCATGGGAGAACTATGGCCCTTTTATGACCTGTGGACTTCAACTCCCAGAATTCCTGAGCCAGCATGGGAGAACTATGGCCCCCTCATAATTTGCGGACTTCAACTCCCAGAATTCCTCAGCCAGCATGGGGAAACTATGGCCCCTTCATGACTTGCGGACTTCAACTCCCAGAATTAGCCAGCCAACCTGCCTGGCTGAGGAATTCTGGGAGTTGAAATCCACAAGTCATAAAAGGGCCACGTTTGAAGACCCCTGAAGTAGATCAACCCCCAAGAAATTGGAACGCTGCCTTCTGAGGCAGACTCTTAAAAAAAAAACAAAAAAACGCTAAATTGCAGGCCCCAGATTGGGACTCGTTTATTTTGCTTATATCATCCCTTTTTCAAGATCTGTTCTTTTCGTTGTTGTTTTTTTTTCCCCTACGCGCCTTGCAAATATTTGACATCCAGGCTGGCAGGGAAGTTTTCCATCTGATCCGGCTGAATCCGGAGAGCGACAGTTGAAATCTGCCTTCCGTTGCACGGATTGGCCGAGAGGGCAAGACAGAAAATGAAATTGTTTCAGCCAAAAAATGTCAGTTGGGTGGAAAATGAACAGGGCTTTGTAAAGCCCTGGGAAAAGCGTTGAGAGAGAGTGCGTAATGTTTGCCTTACACTTAACTCGGCTTTAGCCGTGACGCAACCAGAACAGAAGAGAAACAGGTTAATGCTCTTTTGGGAAAGCGGGGGCTTCTGTTTCCCAGGATGGTAAAATAACAACGGTGGCAGTGCAGAGAGTCCTCGACTTACGACCACCATTGGGCCTGAAATTTATTCTGCTAAGTGAGACAGTCATTAAGTGAAATTTGCCCCATTTTACGGCCTTTCTTGCCGCAGATGTTACACTTAAGTTGTTAAATTAGCAACCCAGTTGTTAAGCGAGTCGGGCTTCCCTCATTGACTTTGCTTGACAGTAGGTCGCCAAAGGGGATCACGTGAACCCGGAACACTGCAACCGTCATAAATATGAGTCAGTCGCCAAGCTGGCAGTTGCCAAATTTTGATCACATGACTATGGAGATGCTACAACGGTCGTAAGCATCCAAACCAGTCGTTAAGTCACTTTTTCCAGTGCCGTTGCAACTTTGAACGGTCACTAAATGAATGAATGGTTGTAAGTCAAGGGCTACCTGTATCTGAAGGACAACGTAGATCGGTGGTCCTCAATCTGTGGGCTGCAACCCATTACCGGTCCATAGCCTATTTGCAACCGGACTGCATGAGTGGCTGGCTGCTATGTGTGCGCACATGCACGCACACAGTCCCACTCAAGCAAACATTGTGGGCACCTGAGGCCCCACTCGCGTGAAGGTTGCAGGCACTTGGGGCCTCACTCACACAAGGGTCATGGGCACTTGCAGCCCCACTTGCATGGGCACTCATCACCCCACCTGTGTGAGCGCTCAGGGATTAACTCGCTCGTAGGAGGGTTGCAGACGCTCGGAGCCTCACTCGTGCGAGCGTCACAGGTGTGCTCGGCCCCGCTCACACTAGCAATGTGCACTCACGCGCATACACACATGCACTCGCAGCTGCCCCTCCCACTAAACCATTCCTGTTTCCCTTCTCTCCCTCTCTGGGCCGCCAATCCGTAAAGGTTGGGGAACTTTGCTGTAGATCCACAGCTGTGGTCTCAGGTTTCAAGGAGAACAATTGAGGGTTAGGAAATCAAATAAACCAGAGTCCCCCAAACCTTGTGTCAGAGCTTGCCTTGCCTTGAAGTTCTTTATTGGGTTTCATCTATCGGAACCATGACACCTTGGTCCGCGGACCAGTGTCCGCAGCGCCTGCATTTTCTGCGTCGCATGAGAAAAGCCCTTCTCCTATCCTTACCACTTTCTACAGGGGGACGATCGAGAGCATCCTGTCATACAGCATCACAGTCTGGTTTGGAAGCATCCCTGCTTCGGACAGGAAGGCGGTGCAGAGAGTGGTGAGGACGGCAGAAAAGATCATTGGCAGTTCCCTCCCTCCCATCCAGGACATGGCACATAAGCATTGCTTGAGCAGGGTCTGTAAGATTGTCTGGGACACTACACATCCTCTTCACGACCTGTTTTCCTTGTTACCTTCTGGGAGGAGGCTTCGTGGTATCCGTAGCAGAACATCCAGATTCAGCCATAGTTTCATTCCATACAGCATTAACCTTGTGAACTCTCAAGCTTCCTCCTTCCGTTATATATTCAAGATGGACAGTATTTAATATTTATTTGCTATGTATATGTAAGGGTGTGGGTCTATACATACGTTGTATATAGTATGTTTAGGTCTGTGTCATGTATGTGTTTCACTTTGAGAGCGGGCAACTAAATTTAATTTTTGATGTGTGCTGTTGTGCCCACAGTAAAAAAAATGACAATAAAGGTTATCTTATCTTATCTTAGGAACCGGGCCGTGCAAGCTGCAGGCGAGTGCACAAGCGTGCAAAACTGCATTTGCACAAGTGGCAGGCGTGTGAAACCATCCCCGCCACCCTGCTGCCGGCGGTCCACAGAGCTGGAATTTTTTTGGGACCGCTGAAATAAAACCACACTCCACAAACTCTCTGTCAGATCAATTATTATAACGTCAGAATTGACATATACCAAAAAAGATATAAATTAAATGCTTTTACAGAAGGCACATCGGTGGCTGTGTTTTTAACAAAAGGAGTCCCGTCGTGTCCTCTCGTCACAAGACGTACGGCGCCACGGATCCGTGGCCATTGTGACATCTTAGGACCTCTTTTTTGTTCAGTCCAGCTACTCTGTGGTAGTGGCCTTCACGAATGGTCCTCAGACAGCGGATGTTCTTGCCCAAGGCCACGCTTTTGATGGAAGGCAAGTATCTCAACATGGGTTTGGAGAAAGCGGTGGCCACCCCCGTCCCTGACAGGTTGAGCTCTTGCAAAGAACTCAGGCTGTAAAAAACCTTGGGGTTCAAGGATTTAATGTTGGGGTTATTGGATAAGTCCAGCACTTGGAGAGCAGATAGGTCCTTGAAGCCAAAAGGCAAAATGTCCAGGAGATGGTGAATTCCGCTTAGTGACAAGTGGGTTAGCCCTTTCAGGCCCAAGAAGGCGTCTTTCTGAATGACGGAGACCGGGTTTCCATCCAGGTTTAAGTAACGAAGGGGGATCCCTTGAAGATCTGGAATGCTGGTTAATTGGTTCCCCGAGAGATTTAAGCTCTGAATGTTAGCAATGGTTTTATCCTGTTCTCTGGACACCCGGCTGATTACGTTGTTGGAAAGGTCAACGTTGATGGGTTTCCCTTGACCTTTGAAGGCAAAGACGTTCAGGCTGATCTCCAAGAGAAGGTTGCTGCTGAGGTCCACCTCTCCCAGAGGTGACTGAGAGAAGCAGTCCTCAGGGATGGCCCCCAAAGAGTTATGACTCAGATCCAAAGACTCGAGATAACGGAGTCTGGAGAAGGTGGTGGGGATGACCTGGGAGATTTTATTGTAACTCAAGTCAAGGCCCACAAGGGTGGTGTAACCCGGCCCGGTTAACATGGACTGGTTGATGGCTTCCAGATGGTTGGAAGATAGGTCCAAATAGGTGGTGTCCAATGGAATGGGGACGGGCACTAGGTGGGATCCGATCCCACTACAGTCAACTTTGGTGAGGCTGAAGCTGTCGAAGAGCCCAAAGGTCTCCACTTCGCAGTGACACCGCGGAAAGCAAGTCCTTGAGGTGCCAAAACAGGGCAAGACTAGCAGCAGGTGGAACCAGGCCAAGGAAGACATCCCTGATACCTGCAGAACAACAAAACAAAACAAGAATGGAAGAAGCAGACGTGACACAGGTGAATGAAGACAGTTCCTAAAATTCTACGCAGACTCTGGGATCCTCAGGGACCTTCTTGCCTAACACTGTTGATCTAGAACTTCTCTAGAAGGTTACATGATAGCCGTGTTCCAGTATCTCAGGGGCTGCCCTAAAGAAGAGGGAGTCAAGCTATTCTCCAAAGCGCCTGAAGGCAGGACAAGAAGCAACGGATGGAAACTAACCAAGGAGAGAAGCAACCTGGAACTAAGGAGGGATTTCCTGATACTTAGAACAATTAACCAGTGGAACGACCTGCCTCCAGAAGCTGTGAATGCTTTTAAGTTTTTAAGAAGAGACTGGACAGCCATTTGTCTGAAATGGTATAGGGTTTCCTGCCTGAGCAGGGGGTTGGATTAGATTACCTCCAAGGTCCCTTCCAACTTTATTATTATTATTATTATTATTATTATTATTATTATTATTATTATTATTATTATTATTATTATTATTATTATTATTATTATTATTATTATAGGTTGGGAGATGCCAGCCTACAGGTCTTTCGGTCAGCCAAACACAACGGCTGCACGGGTTAATCCTTTGACTTACTTACCACCACAATGAGCTTCAAATTTCCGTTGCTAAGCAAGGCAGTGGTTAAATGAATTCTAGCCAGTTTTACGACTTTTCTCGCCACAATTGTGACGAGCGCATCGCTGCAGTCATTCAATTAGTCACCCGGTCGTTAAGCGAGTCCGGCTTCCCCCGTTGACTTTGCTTGTCAGCAGGCTGCAAAAGGGGATCACGTGACTCCAGGGTCATTGCAACCGTCCTAAATAGGAGCGTCTGAATTTTGATCAGGTGACCACGGGGGGACGCTGTGTGAAAATCGGTCACGAGTCCCTTTTTTCAGTGCCCGTTGTTTTAACTCTGAATGGTCACTAAACGAACGGCTGTGAAGTCAGGGACTACCAGCATGCATTTGTTCTTAAGGTTCATTAACCAGGAGCAATTTGGGACTCCACAGCCTCCGAACAGCTGGATGTCTCCCAGATGTGCTAGGACCGCAATACGCTGGCTAAGAACAAAGGAAGTTGTGGTCCAGCTAGAGGTGGGAAGACCTGGGGGGGGGGATGGACATAATTGGGGGGAAAACAGGTGTTTTTTTTCCTTTTTTGCCAAAGCAGTTTGGAAAAAAAACAGAAAAAAAACTGTTTTCCCCCTCCAATTTTTCCAGTTTCTTTTTTTCCAGGCCTTCCCAGCACAGCTGGTTACTAAGCACCAAAGACCCCACAGTCCTCCCCCTCCTCCCCCTCCTCCTCTTCCACAACCCCCTCCCTTCTAGCACTGATGATGTTCCCTAGTTGGGTCATGAAACGTCTGCAAGGAAACCACCCAGCTCAGAGCGCACCCAGGACCCCACAGTCTTCCTCCTCCTCCTCCTCCTCCCTCCCTCCTCCTCCTCCACAACCCCCCCTCCCTTCTAGCACTGATGATGTTCCCTAGTTGGGTCATGAAACGTCCGCAAGAAAACCACCCAGCTCAGAGAGCACCAAGGACCCCACAGTTCAACCCTGAGCTGCAGATCTTCCCTTCTATCGGTTATTCCTTTGCCTTGCTAAACTTTGAAAAATCCTGACTTTGCCCACTCTGAAAAGCTGCCATAATTCAGTAAATGGAACCTTCCAAACGTAAAATGAAAAGGACCTGAAGTCTTCTCCAGCCCTCCCGTAGTAGATCATTTAAATCGTTTGGGAAGCAAATGCCAGGCTTAGCTCTAGCAGGCAGGCCCATCACTTTAAAAGCTGGCTGGCATGTTTCAAAAACCGAAAGGACGAGGGAACTCCAGGGTGGATTTATAGAAATGGTCCTTTCAAAGGAGAACAAGAAAGTGAGACCAGCACGGCAGCTGAAGAGAAGGGAGGTGACAGTAGGAATAAATTATATACAGTAGCCTCCGGAGATGATTAACAGCTTCTATTTTTAAACAGAAAAAAGAGACAAGCCAGCCCAAGGGTGAACAAAGCAGGGCAAGATAATTCAAAACCTCCGAATGGTGTTGCTTTCATAGCATTTCTTTAAACCTTGAAAGCTTCCCCCGTTCTCCGAAATATTTGCCGAGGTTTTACCGAAGCCCTGGAGATTTGCAGGTAGTTCTCGACTTAAAACCCGTCAAAGCTACAACGGCGCTGAAAAAAACCCCGACTTACGACCGTTTTTCACACTCACGGCCGTTGCAGCATCCCCGTGGGTCACGGGATCAAAATCTGGACGCTTGGCAACCGGCTCATATTTATGACGGTCGCCGTGTCCCGGAGTCACGTGACGATCCCCTTTGGCGACCTTTTGACAGGCCAAGTCAAGGGGGGAAGCCGGATCCGCTTAAAGGAGAGTGGTAAGTGCCTTAACGGCTGCGGTGATCCACTTAATGACGGTGGCAAGGAAGCTCGCAAAATGGGGGCAGGCCTCGCTTAAGACCGGTCTCGCTGAGCGACGGAAATTTTGAAGTGAACCACTCCCGTTGTTAAGGGAAGCACGTGGTCGTTAAGCACATCTGGCTTCTCCTGTTGAATTTTCCTAAACCAGGGGTAGGCAACCTTGGCTCTTTTGTGACTCGTGGACTTCAACTCCCAGAATTCCTGAGCCAGCCATGCTGAGGGGAAAGGGAGAGGTTTCCAAGCTGAGCCATGCTGGCTGAGGAATTCTGGGAGTTGAAGTCCACGAGTCATCAAGGGGCCATAGTTTCCCATGCTGGCTGAGGAATTCTGGGAGTTGAAGTCCTCAAGTCATGAAGGGGCCATAGTTCCCCCATGCTGGCTCAGGAATTCTGGGAGTTGAAGTCCTCAAGTCATGAAGGGGCCATAGTTTCCCATGCTGGCTCAGGAATTCTGGGAGTTGAAGTCCACAAGTCATGAAGGGGCCATAGTTCCCCTATGCTCAGGAATCTGGGAGTTGAAGTCCACAAGTCATGAAGGGGCCATAGTTCCATGGTCAGGAATTGGAGTTGAAGTCCGCAAGTCATGAAGGGCCATAGTTCCCCATGCTGCTGGCACAGGAATTCTGGGAGTTGAAGTCCCCAAGTCATGAAGGGGCCATAGTTCCCCCATGCTGGCATAGGAATTCTGGGAGTTGAAGTCCACAAGTCATGAAGGGGCCATAGTTCCCCCATGCTGGCTCAGGAATTCTGGGAGTTGAAGTCCACAAGTCATGAAGGGGCCATAGTTTCCCCCATGCTGGCTCAGGAATTCTGGGAGTTGAAGTTCACGGAGTCATAAAAGAGCCAAGGTTGCCTACCCCTGTCCTAAACAGAAGCCAGCTAAGAGGGTCATCAGTGGGGATCACTGGACCCTGGGACAGCGCAACTGTCATAAATAACATGCCAGTTTGCTCAGGCGCCCAAGTTCTGATCAGCTGACCCTGGGGGTTTCGATGGGGTTTCTCAACCTGGGCCCCTTCAAGACCTGTGGACTTCAATTCCCAGAATTCCACAGCCGTCACGTTGAAGTCCACCCATCTTACCGTTGTCCAGGTTGAGACACACTGATTTAGACAAGGCTAAACTGCATGGATCAACCATGCTAATCCAGAGTGATCAGCAGCCCCTCAATTAGGAGGAACAAAAGAGCAGAAATTTGCTTTCTGGGCTGAAACTGGAGAAGCTTCACCCTGCCCTGACTCCATTTCTCTGTCTCCCAGACACCCCCTCCTTCTCTTTCTCTCCTCCTCCTCCTCCTCTTTCTCTCCTCCTCTTTTTCTCTCCTCTTTCTCTCTCTTCTTTCGCTCTCCACATCTCTTTTTCTCTCCTTTCCTGCTTTCTGTCTCTTCTTTCTCTCTCTCTCCCATCTCTCTCTCTTTTTCTCTCTCCTCTTTTTTTTCCTCTTTCCTTTTTTCCTCTCCTCTTTCTCTCTCGCTTTCTCATCTCTAGCTCCTTTTCTCTTTCTTTCTCTCTCTCCTCTGTCTCCTGTTTTCTGTCCTTTCCTGCTTTCTCTGTCTCTTCTTTCTTTCTCCTCTTTGTCTTTCTCTCTCCTCTTTTCCTCTCTCTCTCTTTCCTGCTCTTTTCTCTCTCCTTTTTCTCTTTCTTTCACTCTCCCATCTCTCTCCTTCTATCTCTCTCTCCTCTCTCTTTCCTTTCCCTCTTTCTCTCTCTCCTTCTCTTTCCTGCTCTTTTCTCTCTCCTTTTTCTCTCTCTCTCTTTCACTCTCCCATCTCTCTCTCTCTCTCTCTCCTTCTCTTTCTCTCTCTCCTCTTTCCCTCTCTTTCTCTCTCCTTCCTCCTTGCAAATTGGGTAGCAAAAACCAAACCAAACCAGCAGCTTGCAAGTTTAGGCTTGCAAAGGCTTGAGGAAAAACCCGGGGATTGGGGGAAATGAAATGAAGAACTGGCATGGATTTTCCAGAAGCTTGCTAACAACAGAACAGGTTACTAGTTTTAATCCTAATATGTTAATACTTAATTAACGCATTAATACAGTGCCAGTTCTGGTCACCATGACAGAAAAAAACATGCTGAGGCTCTAGAAAGAATTCAGAGAAGAGCAACAAAGATGATTAAGGGGACTGGAGGCTAAAATATATAAGGAACGGTTGCAGGAATTGGGTATGTCTAGTTTAATGAAGAGAAGGACAAGGGGAGACATGATAGCAGTGTTCCAATATTTGAGGGGCTGCCCCAAAGAAGAGGGGGTCAAGCTATTCTCCAAAGCACCAGAAGGCAGGACAAGAAGCAACGGATGGGAATTAATCAAGGAGAGATCTAATCTAAGGAGGAATTTCTTTACAGTCAGAACAATTAATCCGTGGAACGATTTCCCTCCAGAAGTTGCGGGTGCTCCATCCCTGGAGGTTTTCAAGAAGAGATTGGACAGCCCTTTGTCCGGAATAATATAGGATCTCCTGCTTGAGCAGTGGGTTGGACTAGATGACCTCCAAAGTCCCTTCCAACTTTGATATTCTACGTCTATGGAGATTCTCCGTCATCCAGTTCATGGTAGTCCCAAAGGTGCTGGTCGACTTTGGGCCAGTCACCAGAGGATGGTGAGTTCTAGTCCTGCCTTAGGCATGGAAGCGGCTGGTTGACTTTGGGCCAGTCACCAGGAGATGGTGAGTTCTAGTCCTGTCTTAGGCATGGAAGCGGCTGGTTGACTTTGGGCCAGTCACCAGGAGATGGTGAGTTCTAGTCCTGCCTTAGGCACGGAAGCCAGCTGGGTGACTTTGGGCCAGTCAATTCCTCTAATCCCAACCCACCTCACAGGGGGGTTGTTCTGGAGATAATAGGAGGAGTCAGGTATCCTGTGTATTTCTCCACCTTGAGTCACTTGTAAAAAATAAGAAAGGCAGGATGCAAATAAATAAAATAAAAATAAATAAGGTGTGTGTCCCTGTGAATTCCCCTGTTGTGGCTTCTGATGAAAGGAAAAACGGTTGTGTTGCACAAGGTGAAGCAAAGAGGAGTCAGCCAAGCAGTGGTTGGCTATGAAAAGCTCTCCTGCATTGTTGTGCAAGCAAAGACTTTCCAGCCACGGCTGCCGTACAACAGCCACACCTCTGCCTCACCTTGGGCCGTTGCACAAAACCCACTGAGCCTTTAAGCCAGCAAATTGCAAACCGCTGGATCCAGCCGGATTTCCCAGCGGCAGTTGATACCAGGAAGGGAACCAACCCTTAATTCAAAAGGGGCCATCCTTGTGTTTATATTCTTGCCTTTTGATTCGGCAATTTAGAGAAGAAGAAGAAGAAAAAATTGGACAAGGAGATTCCAGTTGAGCCTCAGCTGGGTTAAAGCGGGAGGGAAGGTTACCTACGTTGTATTGACTTTTTCATTCCCTGCAATAAATATAATAATAATAACAACAACAACAACAATAATAATATCATCATCTGAAGGACAATGATGAAGATGCGCTGAAATTAGTATATCAGGAAGGCTTACTGACTACTGGAGAGACCAAACTGGCCTACAAGAAAGACCAAATGAAGAACAGAATAGAGGCATGGGAAGACAAAGCACTAAATAGCCAGTACATTAAAAAAATAGCTGGGAAAGCAGATAATAACAAGACCTGGCAATGGCTAAGAGCAGGAAAGTTGAAGAAAGAGACCGAGGGACTAATTCTGGCTGCACAAGACCAAGCCTTAAAGACAAATGCATACAAAGTCAAAATTGAGAAGACAGCAACAGACAGTAAGTGCCGCCTATGCAAAGAAGCTGAAGAAACAGTGGACCACCTGGTAAGCTGCTGCAAGAAGATCGCACAGACTGACTACAAGCAGCGGCATGACAAAGTAGCAACAATGGTGCATTGGAAGATCTGCAAGAAATATCATTTGCCTGTAAGCAAGAACTGGTGGGATCATAAAATAGAGAAAGTCATAGAAAATGATCAAGTTAAACTGCTCTGGGACTTCAGAATTCAAACAGACAAGCACCTGCAACATAACACCCCGGACTTAACAATTGTCGATAAGAAAGACAAAAAAGTCTGGATAGTGGACCTGGCAGTGCCTGGAGACAGCAGAACAGACGAGAAAGAACTGGAGAAGATAACAAAATGCAAAGACCTACAAATAGAAATAGAACGACTGTGGCAAAGGCAAGCAAGGGTGGTACCAATAGTAATAGGCGCCTTGGGTGCAATCCCAAAACAACTGGAGCACCACTTGAACACCATCATCGGCATTGACAAATTCGCCATCAGTCAATTGCAAAAGGCGGCCTTACTAGGAACTGCTTCCATCCTGCGACGAGATCTGTAATACCATCAAACATCCACATCTGCCTATCCCAGGTCCTTGATAAGGACTCGATAGGTAGGCAAAAATGCCAAATCCAGTCTGAACATCTGGCTGACTGTGCGATGATCAATAATAATAATAAAGTTGGAAGGGACCTTGGAGGTCATCTAGTCCAACCCCTTGCTCAGGCAGGTTGTTAAGCGATTCCGGCTTTCCCATTGACCTGGCTTGTCAGAAGGTCGCAAAAGGGGATCACGTGATCCCCCAGGGACGCTGCAACCATCATAAAATACGAGTCAGTCGCCAAGCGTCTGAATTTTGATCACGGGACCGTGGGGATGCTGCAACCTTTTAAGTGTGAAAAACAGTCGTAAGTCACTTTTTCCTGCACCATTGTAACTTTGAACGGTCACTAAATGAACAGTTGAAAGTCAAGGACTCCCTGTATTTGCCATTTAGGTGTTGTTGTTGTTGTTTTTTTACAGCCCTGGAGGCTTCCGGCAGTGGGGATTAGGAAATTGGTGATGTGTTGCTTGAGAGATTTAGCACCTGTCTAACGGGGGCCCCCAGCCCAACCAACACGGTTGGTGTTTCATCAGACTTAAACTGACTTTTTTTTCTTTTCCCTCCCCCTTTGGGAAGTTGCTGGCAGGAAGCATTTTGTAATCCCTTCAAAACTTTGTGCCAAAGTTAGATTCAAGACAGGCTCACCGCTTGGAGCAAAGATGCAGCCGCACCTCCATTGTGGGGGCCCACGCAAAAATACTGAGAAAAGATTTAAACATTGGCCTTGCTTTTCCCACCAAATCCCTGTCTCTCCCAGCACCGAAGGTGTGAGCCTTCCTGAGAGATTAAAACAATATTTTTCTAGCTTGGTTCATGAACTGTACTGTTGAATGAAGATAGATAGATAGATAGATAGATAGATAGATAGATAGATAGATAGATAGGTAGGTAGGTAGGTAGGTAGGTAGGTAGGTAGGTAGGTAGGTAGGTAGGTAGGTAGGTAGGTAGGTAGAGATAGATAGGTATATAGATATATACAGTGCTTTTTTTGTAAAAAGAAAAGGTGCCGGAACTTACACATGTCATACAACCCACCTTGCCTACCCTACAAGGTTCCATCCAAAAAAGGTGCCGGAACTCCGTTCTGGGCGTTCTATGACAAAAAAAGCCCTGGATATATATAGATATAGATATATAGATATATAGATATATAGATATAGATATAGATATAGATATAGATAGATAGATAGATAGATAGATAGATAGATAGATAGATAGATAGATAGATAGATAGATAGATAGATAGATAGATAGATAGATAGATAGATAGATAGATAGATAGATAGATAGATAGATGATATTCCTCAGCCAGAGTTGAAGTCCACAAGTCATAAAAGGGCCAAGTTTGAAGACCCCTGTGCTAAACAGCTGAAATAATAATAATAATAATAATAATTATTATTATTATTATTATTGATCATCGCACAGTCAGCCAGATGTTCAGACTGGATTTGGCATTTTTGTCTACCTATCGAGTCCTTACCGAGGACCTGGGATAGGCAGATGTGGATGTTTGATGGTATTACAGATCTTGTCGCAGGATGGAAGCAGTTCCTAGTAAGGCCGCCTTTTGCAATTGACTAATGGTGAAGTTGTCAATGCCGAAGGTGTTCAAGTGGTGCTCTAGTTGTTTTGGGATTGTGCCTTGGGTGCATCATCATCATCATCATCATCATCATCATCATCATTATTATTATTATTAAAGTCCAACTGTAATTGCCTGTACTTCCTCAACTGCCAGATCCTGGTCTGCTCAAGTCAGACCGGGATCTGGCAATTGAGGAAGTCTGCAGGCAATTACAGTTGTATATTATTTTAATGATAATGATAATGATGATAGAAGAAGGAGGAGGAGGAGGAGGAGGAGGAGGAGGAGGAGAAGGACAGTTAGAACTGGGTTATTGAAAATAATAATAAAAAAATTGCTTAAATCATCCAGTGGTTTTTTTAAAAAAAGTTTTATCTTCACTCACCCTGCACAAAAACACACGGGCAAGCGCGGACAGACACACACACACACACACCCTTTAACTTATTTTAAAGTGGAGAAGTTCCCAGATTATTTCACTTTTATCCAAAACTTGGCAAGGGGCTGCCTTGCCAGATGCTCCCCTCTCCCTCTCCCCCCTCCCCGGCCGCTCATTGCCGGGAGAGGCTGGAAGCCAAAGCACAAGGCATATTTGTTTTAAAACCTCTCCCGAGTTCCCTTCCTCCCCGCTGGCTTTGCAACACACTTAAGGAAGAGGAGGAAGAAAACCAACGGAGCAGCTAAAGGACAAAGGGAAAAGTTCTCCGGGGGGAAATAATTCAGAGAACCAGGATTCCAAGGTCTTCAGAACAACAGAATAACAGAGTTGAAGGGACCTTGGAGGTCATCTAGTCCAACCCCCTGCTCAGGCAGGAAACCCTATACCATTTCAGACTAATGGCTGTCCAGTCCCTTCTTAAAAACCTCCAGTGTTGGAGCACCCACAACTTCTGGAGGCAGGTTGTTCCACTGGTTAATTGTTCTCACTGTCAGGAAGTTTCTCCTTAGTTCCAGGTTGCTTCTCTTTGGTTACTTTCCATCCGTCGCTTCTTGTCCTGCCTTCAGGTGCTCTGGAGAATAGCTTGACTCCCTCTTCTTTGGGGCAGCCCCTGAGATATTGGAAGACTGCTATCATGTCACCCCACATCCTTCTTTTCATTCAACTAGACAAACCCAATTCCTGCAACCGTTCTTCAAAAGTGGAATTAGCTGACTGCAAACCAAGGTTATCGTGTTTGATTGCATTCATTTTACCGTGCTGATGCTGCAGCTGAGAGTGCCCAACAGACTTAATTGGGGGTTAATCTAACCAGGTTTAACTTAACTGATCTAATTTATGGTCTCCTGTGACGTCCTGGCCCATAAACCCATGCCACTGCCTGGATAAGCCAAATAGGTGGACCAAAACAACAATTTATTTGTTTGGGGTTTTGTGCTGGCCGGTTTTATCACTTCACATGTTCTACTACTTCTGTTTTTTTTGTTGTTGTTGTTGTTTTTAATTGATGTTTGGGATCGAGAAGGGAAGATCTTAACATTAGAGGCGATTTGCCTGAACACATATTCAGGAAATATGTATTTTCAGTGAGCTGTATACAGGACGTCCTCGACTTACAATCACAATTGGACCCCCAAATTCTGTTGCTAAGCGAAACAGTTGTTAAGTGAGTTTTGCCCCATCTTTCGATGGCGCTTAAGCGAATCGCTGCAGTTGTTAAGTCGGTCACACGGTTGTTAAGTGAATCTGGCTTCCCCCCATTGACTTTGCTTGTCAGAAGGTCGCAAAAGGGGATTGCGTGACCTTGGACACTGCAACCGTCGTAAGTACATGCCAGTCGCCGAGCCTCCGAATTTGGATCACGTGACCCTTGGGGAATGCTGCGACGGTCGTTAAGTGTGAAAAACAAGTCATAAGTCACTTTTTTTCAACGACGAAACTGCAAATGGTCACTAAACAAATGGTTGTAAATTGTACAACTTGCAAATTTTCCAGTCAACACAGCCACAGCAGTTTAGGAGGTTGAGCCTTGCTGGCCTCAACAGGAAGCCTTTTGGCAGTCCACAGAACCGGTTCCTTCCAACCAAACCCATTTTTTCCCCTCTTTCCTGCTGTGATCTTAACAAACATTTCACTGTTCAGCTTTTGTCATTCTTCCCCGGCCTTGTACGTCGGCCATAACCAAGGTTGGCTTAACGGTGACATCTAAACCACTCGCTAAGCCCCAAACCACGCTGTGCAAACCACCATAGCTTAAAGCAAGATCGGTTATGCTTCAATAATTGGTTAAGCCCCGAGCACGACTGTATTTATTGCACCAGTCAAATAAGGACAGGGTGCCCTTCCCCGACAATATAGACTGTCTGAATCTTCCCCGAATGGCATGGAAGAAATCAAAGGTTTTCCAAAGTCTTGTGAGTACTAGTGACTAAGGACATTGTAGGAAAAATTGAGGCAAAGTTCCCCAAATGTTTTCGGCTTGTAAATGCTGGAAGTTGATACTAGCTTTCAATTAATTAGATTTCTATCCCATCTTTATTATTTTATAATTAACACAAGGCACCAAACATATCTAATATTCAAGAGACAGGCTGGCCCCAAATCACCCAGGTGGCTTTCCTGCCTATGGCGGAACTAGAACTCACGGTCTCCTCCTGATTGGACCAGAGTTGCCCAACCGGCTTTCACGCCGGAGGTCTAGGACTCACCTTCTCCTGGTGATTGGCCCAAAGTCACCCACCTGGCTTCCATGCCTAAGGCAGGACTAGAACTCACCGTCTTCTGGTGATTGGCCCAAAGTCACCCACCTGGCTTTAATGCCTAAGAGGGGACTAGAACTCCCCGTCTCCTGGTGATTGATCCAAAGTTACACCAGCCAGCTTTCATGCCTAAAGCAGAACTAGAACTCACCGTCCCCTGGTGATTAGGGCTACCTTCCAGGGGGCCAAGAGACAGTGAAGCACAGATAGTTTGGTGAGGAGAAAGAGCTGGGGGCCTCATTCTCAGAGACTATCAATAGTGATGTAAATGAGGGGTCTTCAAACTTGGCCCTTTTATGACTTGTGGACTTCAACGCCCAGAATTCCTCAGCCAGCATGGGGGAACTATGGCCCTTTCATGACTTGTGGACTTCAACTCCCAGAATTCCTCAGCCAGCATGGGGGAACTATGGCCCCTTCATGACTTGGGGACTTCAACTCCCAGAATTCCTCAGCCAGCATGGGGGAAACTTTGGCCCCTTCATGACTTGGGGACTTCAACTCCCAGAATTCCTCAGCCAGGATGGGGGAACTATGGCCCCTTCATGACTTGTGGACTTCAACTCCCAGAATTCCTCAGCCAGCATGGGGGAAACTGTGGCGCCTTCATGACTTGCGGACTTCAACTCCCAGAATTCCTGAGCCAGCATGGGGGAACTATGGCCCCTTCATGACTTGTGGACTAACTCCCAGAATTCCTCAAGCCAGCATGGTGGAACTATGGCCCCTTCGTGACTAGTGGACTTCAACTCCCAGAATTCCTCAGCCAGCATGGGGGAACTATGACCCCTCAATGACTTGCGGACTTCAATTCCCAGAAGTCCTGAGCCCGCATGGGGGAACTATGGCCTCTTCATGACTTGTGGACTTCAACTCCCAGAATTCCTCAGCCAGCATGGGGGAACCATGACCCCTCAATGACTTGTGGACTTCAACTCCCAGAATTCCTGAGCCAGCATGGGGGAACTAAGGTCCCTTCATGACTTGTGGACTTCAACTCCCAGAATTCCTCACCCGGCAATGGGGGAACTATGGCCCCTTCATGACTTGTGGACTTCAACTTCCAGAATTCCTGAGCCAGCATGGGGGAACTATGGCCGCTTCATGACTCGTGGACTTCAACTCCCAGAATTCCTCAGCCAGCAGGGCTCAGCTTGGAAACCTCTCCCTTTCCCCTCAGCATGGCTGGCTCAGGAATTCTGGGAGTTGAAGTCCACGAGTCATATAAGAGCCAAGGTTGCGTACCCCTGGCTTAGTGCTTTGTCTATTGTTCAATACAGGATGCTATGGGTCTCTCCATTCAGTGGCCAGGCAAAGCATGCTGGGGCTTAAGGCAAGCACTCTGTTTTGATTTAAAAGCCGCTTTCCCTGAGAAAAGCATGACGGATGCGCTGCAAAATTTACATTTCGGTGTTCCAGGCCATCCTCGACTTACGAGGACAACTGAGCCCAAAGCGTCCGTCGCTAGGCGAAACCTTTGTTAAGCGAATTTTGCTGCATTTTACTTCTCTTGCCACAGTTCTTAAGCGAATCACTACAGCTATTAAGACACACAGTTGTGTAGTGAATCCGGCTTCCCCGTGGACTTTGCTTGTCACAGACGGTTGCCAAAGGCGATTTGCACGGTAGTGCCACCGTCATAAATACAAGACGGCGGACAAGGGTTTGAATTTTGATCGGGTGACCCTTGGGCATGTTGCAATGGTTGTTGTGTGAAAAAGGGTCACTTTTTTCAGGGACATTGTAAGTTTGAACGGTCACTAAGCAGACTGCTGTACGTCGGGGACTTCCTGTATCTGCGAATCTGCTTTCTTGCACTGCCTTTTTTTTTCCCGCCTTGCCTGCTAGTTTTCTAACAAATCCCGATTAGGTTTAAAGCGCTAAATTAGTAGGAGAGGATTCCTGCTAGTTTCGTCCACGAGACGCAGGGCGGTTGAAAGCATTACTCACTCCCACAGTCTGGAACCCGGGTTCATCAGGACGTGACTAATCAGCATTATATGTTATGGATTCTGCTTTTCAAGCAGGTGTGTTTTTTTAAAAAAAAATTACAGTGTTTTTTTTTACTTTGCTAAGAGAACAGCTCTTTCTTTCCCTGGAGAAATAAAATTTTAAGTTTGGCCCATTTGCTTGATTTGTCCAGTTAAAGTTTGGGAAGGCACCCATGCCAGTGTTTGCAGGCTTGCGTTTTTCAGGACAATATTAATTCAGATTTCACAACTGTGCTTTAATAATTAATAATTAATAATACTAAATACTAAATACTACTACTACTACTAGTAGTAGTAATAATAATAATAATAATAATAATAATAATAATAATAATAATAATAATAATAATAATAATAATAATAATAATAATAATAATAATAAAGTTGGAAGGGACCTTGGAGGTCATCTAGTCCAACCCCCTGCTCAGACAAGAAACCCTATACCAGGGGTGTCAAACTGCCGGCCCACGGGCCGGACGCGTCATCTGGAAGCCACGCCCACCCCATTGCCGGCAATGGCAAAACCGTCCCGATATGTTGCGTGACGTCATGACATGTCTGCCCTATACCATTTCAGACAAATGGCTGTCCAGTCTCTTCTTAAAAACTTCCAGTGTTGGAGCATTCACCGCTTCTGGAGGCAGGTTGTTCCACTGGTTAATTGTTCTAACTGTCAGGAAGTTTCTCCTTAGTTTCTCCTTAGTTTCCATCCGTTGCTTCTTGTCCTGCCTTCAGGCGCTTTGGAGAATAGCTTGACTCCCTCTTCTTTGTGGCAGCCCCTGAGATTTTGGAACACTGCTATCATGTCTCCCCTCATCCTTCTCTTCATTAAACTAGACATATCACAGGGGTCCCCAACTGGTCTGTGGACCAGTACCGGGCCACGGCATGCCAGCAACCGGTCCGCACAAAGAAGCAAAGCCCCATCCGCGAGATGCAGGCAGCACACAAAATCACGCACCCTCCAGTCCGCGGAAAAACCTCTCTCCACGGAACCAGTTCCTGGTGCCCAAAAGGTTGGGGACCTCTGCTTTATCAGATCAGTTCTTCTCATAGTTAAGGTTCCGCTTACAAGAAGTCCTCGGCTTACAATTTGTTTAGTAACCATTACAGGTTCCGACGATACTGAAAAAAAAGGGATTTGTGAGCTTTTTTCACACAACTGTTGCAGCATCCCTGTGGTCACCTGTTCAAAATCTGGACACTTGGCAACTGACTCACATTTATGACGGTTGCAGTGTCCCAGGGTCACATGATCCCCTTTGGCGACCTTCTGAGAAGCAAAGTCAACGGGGAAGCCAGAATCACTTAACCACTGCATTATTAACAGCAGCAGTGACTCACTTAACAACTGTGGGAAGAAAACTCGTAAAATGGGGCAAAAGTCACTTAGCAACTGTCTCGCTTAGCAACAGACATTTCAGACTCCATTGTGGTTGTAAGTCGAGGGCTACTTGTATGGCGAAGGTCACATGATCTTCATTTTCAACATTCCGTGACAGTTTCCCAGCCTATCTTGCAGTCCTTCGCTTCCTCTCCCACCCAGCAGTTGGGAAAGAGAAGGGGAAGGGAAGGAAAGGGGAAGGGAAGGGAAGGGATGGAAAAAGGGAAGGGAAGGCAAGGCAAGAGAAAGCAAAGGGGAAGGGGAAAGAGAAAAGAAAGGGGAAGGGGAGGAGGAAGGGAAGGAGGAGAAAGCGAGGAGAGGGGGAAGGAGGAGGAGGAGGAGGAGGAGGAGGAGGAGGAGGAGGGGAAGGGAGAGATTTTCAATGTTCTCTGCCAGATTCCCCGCAAGGAAACTCACTGGGGAAGCCAGCAGGAAGTCGGAGGTCTACTCCTATTGCTTTTCTGCTCCCTTTGATCATTTCCAGTTTCTTTGCTTAGATAAGGAAATGTCTCTGAAACTGTGACACCCCCCCCCCCCACTGGGCAAAACATGTCTACTAGTAAACAAAATTAAGGTGGGGTCTGTTTGCCTTTCTATCTCAGTTTTACACGTCATCCAGCCCAGAACATCTCCATGATCCACATGGAGAACTCCAGTTGCCAAGCAGAAAAATAATACGGAATAATAACAAAAGTCTCACGGAATGGCTACGTTAGTTGGGGATGTGGAAAACGCCCTGTAACACAACCCAGACCGAAGGACGAGGAACCCGCAACACGTACTTGCTTAGTCTGTACACACCCTGGTCTGCAAGGCTGACACATCAGAAATCGTTGCTTGCTAAGTAAGACTCCCTGGTTTACTTTTACCCAAACACGCCTGAGGGATCTGACCCTTCCGTCGAAATGGTAAAAAGTCGCAGCACTCTGCAAGGTCCTTATAGGTACAGGTGGTCCTTGACGTACGGCCACGAATTTCTGTTGCTCAGCAAGACGTTGGTCAAGCGGGTTTTGCCCCGTTTCACGACCTTTCTTGCTTGCGAAGTGAATCGCTGCAGTTTTTCAGTCGGTGACACGGCTGTGAAGTGAATCCGGCTTCCCCCGTTGAACTTTGCTGGTCAGAAGGTCGCAAAAGGGGATCCCGTGACACACACACCCCGGGGACACTGCAACCCTCATAGGTACCTGCCAGTTGCCAAGCCTTCAGTTTTTAAACATGTAACCACAAGGATGCTGCAATGGTCGTTAAGCGTGAGAAACGGTCCTAAGTCACTTCAAATGGTGGCTAAATAGATTGTAGGTTTTAAGTCATGGACCCCTGGTGTAGGGAGTGCAAGTCCCAAACATTTCAGGAGGACCCCAGAAAGTCCCATCTGTGGCATCAGCAAGGATTCCCAACCTCACATGTCCAAAGGCCCCATCGTTTTAGGACAAAGTTCAACAAAATATCTTGCACACTGATGATGTTACATGTGTCAAAGCAAGAACATCCAATGTTAGCATTGGATGTTCTTGCTTTGACAACATGGTTTGGTCATGAAACATCTGCAAGAAAACCACCAAGCTCAGAGAGCACCAAGGACCCCACATCATCATCATCATCATTCTCTTTCTTCTTCTTCTTCTTCTCCTTCTCCTCCTTTTTCTTCTCCTCCTCCTCCTCTTCCTCCTCCTCTCTAGAAACCCCATTCACTTCTAGCACTGATGGTGTTCCCTAGTTGGGTCATGAAACGTCTGCAAGAAAACAACCCAGCTCAGAGAGCACCATGGAGCCCCCAGTTCATTACTCAGCTACCAATACTCTCTTCTATCTAACCCATGTTAGTTTTTTATATCACTTAAAGCCAGTTTACAAAATAACAGAGTTGGAAGGGACGTTGGAGGTCTTCTTTTACACCATTCCAATCTCTTCTTCAAAACCTCCAGGGTTGGAGCACCCACAACTTCTGAAGGGAAGCCGTGCCACAGATTAACTGTTCTGACTGTCAGGAAATTCCTCCTTAGTTCTAGGTTGCTTCTCTCCTTCTTGATGAGTTTCCATCCGTTGCTTCTCGTCCTGCCTTCAGGCGCTTTGGAGAATAGAATAGCAGAATAACAGAGTTGGAAGGGACCTTGGAGGTCTTCTAGTCCAAACCCTCTGCTCAAGCAGAAGACCCTATGCCATTCCAGACCACTGGCTGTCCAGTCTCTTCTTGAAAACCTCCAGTGATGTAGCACCCACAACTTCTGAAGGGGAGCCGTTCCACTGGTTAATTGTTCTCCTTGTCAGGAAATTTCTCTATAACCTCTTCCTAAACAGAATGACAGAGTTGGAAGGGACCTTGGAGGTCTTCTAGTCCAACCCCCTCCTCAGGCAGGAAACCCTCTACTATTCCAGACAAATGGTTGTCCAGTCTCTTTTAAAAAAAACCTCCAGTGATGAAGCATGCGTAACTTCTGGTGGCAAGTGGTTCCACTGGTTAATTGTTCTCCCTGTCAGGAAATTTCTCCTTAATTCCAGGTTGCTTCTCTCCTGGGTTAAATTCCATCCGTTGCTTCTTGTCCTGCCTTCGGGCGCTTTGCAGGATAGTTTGAACTTTTCATCAATGACCCCCCACCCCCCCGAGTTAACAGCCCTTGACTGCAAACTGTCTCGATTTCTACTTTAATCCAAACCAGGAAATCAATCTCTCGGGCTCCTGCTGAGCTTAGAAGATTCACTTTTTAACTTCTCGCAAATACGATCCTGGGACCTGGGAGTTTCCCCAAGGTGCGTTTACTGGATTTCTTTTAATCTCATCATCACTTATGGGAAAAGTATGACCATTTAGAGAAGGCTCCTCCTCAAGGTGCACACCTTACACTTTTGGGGAAGGGAGAGGATTAGGAAGAAGAGGAAGAAAAAAACAGCGAAGCCAGGAAAGGGATTAGGAAGGGATTATAAAAAGAGAACGCAGACTCCGACTGTACTTATTTAATAACCTTTCAAGTACAGGCAGTCCTTGATTCACAAACACAGCTGAGCCCAAATTTCCCCTGGCTAAGCTAGATAGTTGTTAAGTGAATTTTGCCCTGGTTTTATGAAATACACTATTTCTCAGCCTGGGTAAAGCTGTGTGGACGTCAAACTCCCAGAATTCCCCAACCATCCATGCTGGCTGTGGAATTCTGGGAGTTGAGTCCACCCAGTTTAAAGTTGCCCAGGCTGACAAACCATGCATTAATCAGAGTTCCCCAACCGGAGTGGGGGAGAGCAGGGAAGGAAGGGATGGTGTTGTGTGTGTGTGTGTGTGGGGGGTGAATGCATGCGCGCGTGCATGCGCACAAACCCCCGTTGCTTGCGTGAGTGGAGCTGTGAACACCCACAACGCTTGTGGCGACACTCATGCAAGTAGGGCCGGAAACCTCCGCAATGCTCATGGCGACGCTTGCACGAGTACTGTTGTGCGCGTGCACACTCGCGCACACACTGGCCAGCCACTTATGTGGCCCGGTGGCCAATATGCCGTGGACCGGTAGCGGGCCACGGACCACAGGTTGGGGACCCTTGAGCTAAATCCTGAGCTAAACGTGGCACTATTGTTGTGTTCTTGTGAGACGGGATGCTCAAGCAAGGAAACCAGGTAAGACAACAATGGCAGAGTTCCAATCCTGAGGCTTAGGATGTGGGGAGGGTATTGGATCCATCCACCCTTCGCCATGTACACTTGAGGACATCGCTGTCCTAGTTCCCACAACCTCACCAGCTTATTTTCACAGGGAGAAACAGAAAGAGGGAACACCCTGCCCTCCGTCTTAAATTCCCAAAGAAAAGGTGGGGTTTGCAGGTAGTCCTCGTTTAGCAACCACCTCGTTTAGTGACCGTCCGCCGTTCTAACCAGGATGAAAAAGTTACAACTTTGCAATCATCCTTCCCCTCTGTGGCCTTCCCAAATCTATAAAACCAACGGAAGCAGATTGGTTGTGGTTTCACTTAGCAACCGCTCCGCTTTACAACCAAGCTGCCAATCCCGACTCTGGTCACTAAACAAGGACTACCTGTATAGCTGATAAAGATGCATAGGGCATAGTGGACATCCTTGTCTTGTACCTTTTCTTATCTCAAAGTTCTCTGTGTAGTCTCCGTTCACAATCACTTTTGCTGCTTGTTTGTGGCATATTGTTTCACCCATATTTATAAAGTTTTGTCCAAAATCCATTGTTTTTAGTTGTTGAGTCATAAATTGCCAGGAAACATTATCAAACGCCTTTTGAGCGTCTAAAAATACTAGTGCCAATTGTTGCATTTCATAATATTCCAATATGTCCATTACAACTCTTAGGTTATTTTTTATTTGTCTCTTTGGTAGAAATCCGTTTTGATCTGGGTGTATAAAATTCGGTTAGAAATCTTTTTAGTCTCTCCGCTATTCTGGAAGTAAACATTTTATAATCCACATTTAGTAACGATATCGGCCTGTAATTTTTTTTATCTGTGTCAAATCTGAGTCTTCTTTTGGTATTAAAGTAATATTTGCTTCTCTCCATGTATTTGGGAGTTTAGCCTCCAACAAAAGTTCCTTGCACACACCTTTTCAACGGTGCACTTAATGTATCTTGTAAGCATTTGTACAACTCTGGACCCAGCACGTGGGAAAAGCAGAAACTGCATTCAACATTTGGCAAGCAGATAGGATTGACTTGTTCACATGTGAATCTGTCTCTCTCGATTTTTCCCTGGCAAAATGGGATTGCAGAAGGACTCGGCGTGGTGCGATTATACATACACACAGGTAGTCCTCGACTTACAACAGTTCGCTTAGTGACCGAACAGTTCGTTTAGTGACCAACCGCACTGAAAAAAGAAACTTATGACCATTTTTCACACTTACGACCGTTGCAGCAGCCCCACGATCACGTGATCAAAATTCAGACCCTTGGCAAATGACTCATATTTACGACGGTTGCAGCGTCCTGGGGAGTCACGTGATCCCCTTTGGCGACCTCCTGACGAGCAAAGTCAAGGCAGAAGCCTAATTCATTTAACAACCGTGTTACCAACTGAACAACTGCAGGATTCACATAACAACTGTGGCGAGAAAGGTCATAAAGCGGGGCAAGGGGGAAGCCAAATTCATTTAACAACCGTGTTACCAACTGAACAGCTGCAGGATTCACTCAACAACGGTGGCGAGAAAGGTCATAAAGCGGGGCAAAGCCCGTCTAACAACGATCTCCCTTTGCAAGAGAAATTTTGGGCTCAGTTACCTCGTGCTTGCAAAGGTTTCTGGTTAAGTCCTACGGCAACTCCTGCTCCAATTTTGAGGAAGTCCTTACCACGCGGTTTGACAAACTCTTCCAATGAGGGAGTAAGGAAGGACTGCACAGTTTTAAGGCAGAGAAGGGCTGCCTCAGAGGAGGAGCAAATCCTGCGTGCAAAAATCCAGATGCTCAAGTTGCCACCTCGCTCATTTCTTGCCGTGCTAGATTATTACTTGCAAGGAATGCACTGGTGAGCAGAATCTGAATTCTTCTTGTACCTTCCTTCCTTCCTTCCTTCCTTCCTTCCTTCCTTCCTCCCTCCCTCCCTCCCTCCCTCCCTCCCATTGCCTTTTTTCCAGAGCTGGTGTAACTTTGAACGGTCATTAAATGATCTGTTGAGGATTGACTATATTCTGGGCAAAGAAATCTACCCACCAAAATCCCCTTTGGTTAGCAAACAGGGGCAGCATATAAACAAACAAAATCCTTCCATCGCCGTCCACCTCTCCAAAACACCCTTTTAGCTGCCCACACCTTACTCCAGGCCTCTGCAAAGTTTCGTTCTGCAGGTGGCGAGCCTGATGGGAGTTGTAGTCCAACTTAGCCACAGGACCCGCACTTTGCAAGAGAATCTCCTAAAAAGATCAGCCTGTTGGGAAAACTTTTAACCTCCTTGCCCTTTTTAATCAAGGTTGTAACCCCCCAAAACCCTTTTTCCATGCAAGGTAATATGGTTCACCCTCCCAACTCCGGATCTAGCCGAACCCCGGATCGGAGCCCCCCCCCCGCATCTTCCTAGGTTGGGTGCAACAAAGCGATTCCATCACTCAATCAGAATAGAGCTGGAAGGGATCTTGGAGGTCTTCTAGTCCAACCCTTTTGCTCAAGCAGGAGACCCTAGATCATGTCAGACAAATGGCAGTCCAGTCTCTTCTTAATAACCCACAACTTCTGGAGGCAAGTCGTTCCACTGATTTAACTGTTCTCACTGTCAGGAAATTTCTGCTTAGTTCTAGGTTGCTTCTCTGCTTGATGAGTTTCCATCCGTTGCTTCTTGTCCTGCTTTCAGGCGCCTTGGAGAATAGCTTGACTCCCTCTTCTTTGGGGCAGCCCCTGAGATATTGGAAGGCTGCTATCATGTCCCCCCTGGTCCTTCTCTTCATTAAACTAGAGCTAGACATACCCAATTCCTGCTACCGTTCGTGTGTTTTAGCCTCCAGTCCCCTAATCATCTTTGCTGCTCTCCTCTGCACTTCTTTGCACTTGCAAGTAGTCTGAATGCGTTCCACACACACCCCAAAAACACAAACACACACACACACACCGGTCCTCCTTTTCCCCTCTTAGATTCGCTCCGTTTCGAATGGAAACTCCCTTCCCGAGCCGGCGGTTGCAAAGTTGCAAAAAGCGCCTGTTCGAGTCCCCCCACCCCACCCCACTCCACTCCACTCCGGCAGAAAAGAAGGGATGCACCCCTCGCCCCCCCCCAAAAGCACCCCGGAGGAGCGCAACCCCCCCCCCGATGCACCGTGGAAAATTCAGTGGCCAGCGCTTCTCTCTCTCCCTCTCTTTCTCCCTCTCTCTCTCTCCCTCCCTCTCTCCCTCCCTCTCTCCTTCTCTCTCTCTTTCTCTCTCTCTTCCTCTCTCCCTCCCTCTCTCTTTCTC